>FTLJ01000233.1:0-83633 GCA_900155495.1 Porogramme epimiltina
CCTAGTCTGGTGGGCGGGGAGAGGTGTATAAGGGACAGTGGGAGAGGGGGGTGGGCGGAGATGGAGGGGGAAGGGCGAGCGACAGCGAATGGGAGTAGAGGAGGATCACCGCAGGTCGACAATCTCGAGGGGCAGCTCCTTCATTTGCACGTGGTTGTCGTCGCAGTCCTGTTGGAGGAAGGGGGGCGCGATTCGGGGCTGCCGCGTCAGCCGCGGACGTAATGGACGGGGCGGAAGCGGGCGCGCGAGACGCAGACTCACGGTGTAAATTGGGACGTCGGGGTGCGGGTGGAACGCCTCCTTCGCGTTGCACTCCAGGATGGTCTGCAGCCCGCCGGGGTTCGTGAGGCGAAAGATGCCGAACCTGCGGGGCGAGGCGGAGTACGTAAGAGGGTTGAATGCGGAGGGCGCGGGTCCCGGGGCTCGGGGTTCGGGGCTGGGAGGGGGGGCGCGCAGTTAGGGAAGAAGGAAGAAGGTGCTCACTGAGGCTTTGAGGAGGGGGCGCAGACGATCGCGAACGACTCGGGGAGCATGCGCTGGAAGCCGGAGTGCGTGTGCAGATCGACCGAGGACATGAAGCCTGCGCGTGTCGCTCGGTATTAGCGTCTCGCAGGTCTAGGCGGGGCGCATATACTCACATGACTGCGTAGGGTGCGTATGTATCTGCGTTGAAAACGACAGATGAGTATCCCTCAGGACCGAGCGGATTCCGAGCTCGAGCGCACTCACCCAACCGAGCGTGATCAGATGCCGGTCCTCTGTGAACTGGAGGACGAGCTCCTCCTCGTCCATCATGCACGTGTCGCTCGTCGAGTGCTGCTTCGGGATCAGGAGCGTCGTCACGACGTACTTTGTGCGCATGTCCTTGCCAAGCAGGAGCCCGCACGTCTCGCGGTTCTGCAGCGTGTTCACACGCGCGATCGAGAGGAACTTGGAGAGGCACTCGTGCGGGAGCTTGACGTTCCGCAGCTCCTGCACTTGCGCGTCCTTGGAGCTTCCCTGGACTATACGCGCCGGAGACGCGCTTGATGCGGACGACGGTGTAGAGACGGACGTGGAGGAGCCATTGGTTCGGTGATGAACAAGATGTTGCGGGGGATGCGGAAGAGGCTGGTGCGATGGGGGCCGCGCGCCACCGGGAGAAGGTCCACGCTGGCTGGAGTGCGGTTGTGGGTGTGGGTAAGACGGAGCCGAGGGCATGGGAGGTGGGTGATGTGAGCTAGGAACAGGCATGTGAGTAGGGTATGGTGGGATGACGGGGGCAACCGGCGTAGATTGTGAAGGGAGGATATTGTTGTAGAGGCCGTTGGTGTGAGATTTGGGCTCAAAGAGGAGAGAAGAGTCTGGGGCGAGCGACATGGTGGGAGAACTGAACATAGATTGCAGGGAAGGAACGTAGCCCTGCTTGAGCTGGTGCTGAGACATGAGGGAAGGGTATTTGATAGAGCCCATCTCCGGCGGTGGAGGAGACGTTGTAGTGATTGGCGGCGGGTACGACGTACTGCGGTAGCGGTCAACACTAAGCAACATGTGAGAGCGAAAGCTGCGTACCCGGAGACTGGCTTCCTGGGTGTATGCTCAGCACTTCGGTGGCGACTCCAAGATCCTTTATTGCCCTCTACGTCTGTCGAAGAATCATAGTCGTATTTCGCTGGACTCTCCAGAGGCATAGACAGTCCGCCAAACGTGTGAGGGTCAGCTGGTCGGGACGGCTGAGGTGCGTAGACGGATCGCCCGGAGGTCCTTGCGCCCGGGTCCGGCTCGGGCATACGGAATGGTGGGGAAGACGCAGTGCTTGGCGGCGGCGCAGCGGGAGAGGGTGTGGATCCCGTATACTCCCTCCTCGCCGAGCGCGCAGCGACGTCCGACTCTTGCTGCCTGCGCATGATGCCTTCCTGCTCGACTCTACGCTTGTCATCGACCGCTCTCCTTGCCTCCGCCGCAGCATACCGCCTGTTCTCTTCCTCTCGCCTCTGCCTTTCCGTCTGCGCCGCCCGATCCGGATCCTCTCGTCTCCGATCCTCCCGCCACGCAGCCTCTTCCCGTGCCAGCCGCTCTCGTTCCTCCGCTTGCCTGCGCTCTCGATCCTCCCGCTGCCACGCCACCTCTCTCCGAGCCGCCTCCTGCGCTTCCCGAGCGCGTTCTTCCACCCGGGTCATATGTGGGTCGCCAGACGCTGGGCTGCTCGAGCTAGGACTCGAGCGCTGACTAGACTTCCAATTCTCGTATCGTTCGACGAGGGCGGGCTTGAGTTGACTAAGGCTGTCGAGTATGTCTTGGCCGTTCTATAAATGTAGATGGCAACGTTAGAGACACGGCCTTTGGTATAGATGGGTAGTTCAAATGTATGCGGATCCCGAGAGCGCGAAATCGACGAGTGTGAACAAGATCGCGATCGTTGGTGAGTCGCGGAGGGTAGTTCATATCTTGTACGCTTTTCGTATCTTGGATCGTCAGGGTCACCACCCATAAGAGCACGCGTGTACGCGTGACCCGCACAATGTTATACTTGCCCGTGGGTTGGCAGGGGGGCACCCCCAATAGATTATTCCCTCGGGTCAAGGACGAGTACACCGCGATTTACTCGTGCTTGACCCGCGGCACATCCCACGCAGTATGCTGCGACATTCCCGCGGGCTGAACGGAAGCCGCACGAAAGTGGCGGGTATTCAATGTAACTCATGGGTAAGCATCGCCTCACGAAACTGAAACCAATTGAAGAATAGAGAGCGGTAGCGAAGAAGGCGGGCCAGGTCTCCTGCACGTTAAGAGTAGAAACAAGAGCTCACCATCCCAAGGTTTGACCTCTGATCAGCGTTGAGCAGTGTTTGGTACTCTCTATGTGTCGGGAGCTTCTCGAGGACGATTGTGGCGGCCTTTGCATACTCAACGAATGCATTTTCATAATCTTTATCCTGTACTAGAAGCTCTGCGTTGCGTCTTGCTTTCTCGGCGGTGCGTAGCCAATGCTTGAGGCCCTTAGAGGGATCCCAGAGATTCTCTTGGGCTTGACCTGCAAGCTCGGCAATAGTTGCTGGGCGGTAGTAGTTGTTAGGTCGGGAGGAGCTAGGGCCTGCGCCCGTAGCGGGATGTGGTGATGAGTTCATGGTGGAAGGTGAAGAGAAGACGGCGAAGAGGTAAGTAGTCGCTAAGCGGTTTGAGCCGGTACCGCCGCAGTCCCCAGACGAGTCTCTCGCCGTCCGTGGCTCCAACTGCGCCCCGAAAGCGTGGCTGTGTGAGACGCTCGATACAATTATGTAAGCATTCCATAGGCGCTCGTCCGTCAAGCAGCTACTTTGCAGAAGCGCCCATACAGCGCCGTCGAAAAGCCGGACCCAGCGCTGAGCTGGACAGTGACTTTGACCGCGCCCGCCTCGTCCACCCTTGCTCCCTAACCTGTCCGCTCATTACACCACACGCGTCGCGTCGACCAGGTGTCGAGGCCCTATCTCCAACCCTCCCGGTCCTCGGACGACACTGACGGC
Source organism: Porogramme epimiltina (assembly GCA_900155495.1). Taxonomy (NCBI): domain Eukaryota; kingdom Fungi; phylum Basidiomycota; class Agaricomycetes; order Polyporales; family Polyporaceae; genus Porogramme; species Porogramme epimiltina. Next base: position 3,486 of record FTLJ01000233.1, read on the forward strand.
GCCATGCACGAAGGTCTCTCCATCCAGCGCAAGGGCGTTCTCTTCTTCACTGCGGTCATCATCATCTTTATGCAAGGTGGTCTCTGGGCTGCACGACGACATGGCGCAGACAACTTCCCGGACAACTCACTCGTCGCCTCGAGCTACCTCCCATCCTTTGGCAAGGCGGCCGGGCGGCCAACCGTCAAGGAGCATCCCATACCACAGTTCATGACACAGGCTGAAAACAAGTTCCGCACCCTCCTCTCGCGTCAAAGCCCGACCCTCGAGGCCGCTGTCAAGGAGTACCAGCGGCGATATGGCAGAAAGCCCCCGCGTGGTTTCGACGACTGGTGGCGCTTCGCGAAGAATAACAGCGTCCTCATGATTGACGAATACGACAATATTGACGAAGACCTTGCTCCGTTCTGGAATGTGACAGCGGAGCAGCTGAGAAGCCGAGCACAGCTGGTAGGCCAGACTGTTCATATATTACACGCATAAACTCATCATGCACAGGCAGGATACCTCCCCTTCGTCGACCTAGTCCGCGTCCGGGACGGAAAGGCGATTGCGGTGAACGTCGTGGATGGGCACGACAGCCCTGACGTCAGCGCGCGTGCGAACGGCTTCGTTTCTATTCTAGAGTCATTCCAGACTAAAGTGAGTTGTCCGGTCTCTCTAAATCCGTAGACGTTCGGCCGTGTCAAACTCTCGACGGTGAGCACCCTGCATGCCGCCATGTATGCGTCTACATCGTGCCCCGCGGTCGTGTAAACACCGTCGGGTAGAGTTTGCGGGATACGATGGGACCATGCATGTGCACCCGGCACTCGACGGCGTCATAGCTCATCGTCCAATGGCTGCATACCTGCGGGGGTAGGTCGCGGATTCCCGCAACCACTGCCCGCACGCTCAGGGGATAGCGTGTCGGCCTGAGCGAGGCGGAGGCCATGCAGTGGATCAGCGGGACACTTCCTCTCCCATCCATGGGGGCCCGGGCTCAGTTGGGATGTGATCAGCCCCCTGTCCCATACATGCTTCATAGCGCTGATGCTTCCAGCTGCTATAGAGAACAACGTTGCATCAGTGTAGGGATTGGTACAACTTTGACCTATCACTACACGTTGTAGATTGGCGCTTTCTCTCAGTTTCACCCGCCGCGGCTGTGATTGAGTCGCAAAACGGGCAGAGCTATTTATCTCGACCGTCGTCTGCCGCCAAATGGGCCGATCGAAGGTTTCATGCGCGCGTGCGCGAGCTGGACTGGGCGTGTAAGAGGCCGCCTTCCTGACGTACCCTTGGGCGCCCAGTCCTTAATGCCGCCTACTGGCAGTGGTCCATAAGACGACCTAACGTCTCAACAAGCATGCGATGCCTTAGCAGCAGGGAACCTCCTGCTTTCATTGAGATGAACTTTCACATCTCAAGTAGAGCGGTTTTACCTACAGCGCCTTCCAAGTCATTGTTATGGCATTCGCGTTCCCTAACAGTCTCGTCCAGGATGCTGATCGCCGCCCGTAGCTTCCTGACATGGACTTCCCCATCAACGCCATGGCTGAGGGCCGTATCCTCACCCCATACACACTACGGATACCTTCTAACGAGTCGGAGAAGCTCAATACTGGTGCGTCATGATCTGTCCGTTCTCGTGGTCAACACCGTTAATGCAAGGGACAGATGCTATCAATGACGAGTTTACTACTAATCGACAGCCTGACTGGCGAGGCGAAGGGAACGTATGGGAGGCTTATCGTCGAACATGCCCCCCCGGCTCCGCCGCCCGACGGCTCTTCAGTTCATACCGAGCATCATCCATAAGCAAAACGAGCCAACTCGTCGCACGGAGCGAGGAGTTTGTCTTCGATAACGGTATCGCTGGGGCTTACTCGTTTTGTTCTAACCCCTGGGCGCACTACAATCAAGGCCATTTCTTTTCCGACTGGAGGACGATCGCCGCCCTCTTCCCCATGTTCTCACCCGCGAAGGCGCCGGGCTACTCTGATATCCGGATACCGAGTCATTATTATTACGCGCAAACTCGTCGGTATACGTACGGCTGGGATCCTGTTAACCTCCAGCTCAAGGATGTCGACGATATGGAAACCGCGTGGGAGGATAAGGATGACAAGATATTCTGGCGTGGTGCGTCCACCGGCGGCGGCAGCTCCCCACCTGGCTTTGCGGCGCAATATCAACGTCATAGGTGCGTCTCCGTTCCGATAATCCGTATATAAACTGCCTCACCGTGATCACAGGTTCGTCCGCCTTGCAAGTGACCAGTCCACCACGAATCGTACGATCGTATTTGCCGACCCGCCCGGATCGACGAACTACGTGTATGCAGATGTCCCCGCGGCGACGCTCAACGATGAGATCATGGACGTGGCATTCCTAAAGGTTGTTGGCGCGGAGAACTTTCCGGGCGGCATCGAGGAGCTAGTTCGTGTCCATCGCATCGACGATGGTGGCGCGACCCTGGGCGACCACTGGAAGCACAAATATGTCGTGGATCTCGATGGAATGAGCTATTCCGGGCGGTTCTTTTCGTTCATGGAGTCGGACAGTGCTGTGCTGAAGGCCACCGTCTACCGCGAGTTCTTCTCGGATTGGATACAGCCGTGGTACGTCATGCGCCTCCCAGCATGTTCCCATGACATCCACCTCTGACGTTGGGCCTGCAGGCTGCATTACATCCCGGTGTCACAGTCGTATGCGGAGATCTACAATATCCATGCCTTCTTTTCGGGCGCGACAGAATCCACCCTCCACGCCGCGAACGCGACGGTCCTCTATATGCCCGCGGAGAAGCGCAAGACCATCGATGGAGACCGGAGGCTTAGACGGATAGCACGCGCCGGGAAGCAGTGGAAACGGACCATGGGTCGGAGGGTGGATATGGAAGGTGCGTCCCTCGGTGTCCGTTTGTTCTATATTCGCACTAGACACCCTCTTCTCGTGTGCCTTGCTGCACTTCCGCGTTACGTGTCGTCCGGCCCATTTTTGAGTTGCTGGAGTCTCCGCTGACACCTCTGTTCCACTCCCCCAGCGTATGTGTACCGCCTGTGCTTGGAGTACGCGCGACTGTGGTCGGATGACCGGGACGGGATGAGTTTCAGCCTATGAACCACGATATGTCATGTGCTTCCCTTCACTCGGTGTAAGTGTCTCTCAGTGCTCCAGTGACGCCTTTCGGAGTTCCATCCGCGGCGGCCCTCTGTGACCATGCTGTAGGGCTAGAGCGCTGATCCAGGTCTTTGCCTCAGAATGTATAGATCGGGCTCTACGGGGACTTTCGCATTAGAGTTATCGTAGGACTGTATTAGTACCGGGCTCTCGCCATGCCGCGGCGGCTGCAAATATATCGTTTGTGTAATGCATGCGAATGGGCGGTGAAATTGAGCCGATGCAGTCTGAGAGCCTCAGGGCGGGGGGACGCGCTCGCCGCTGATCGTCTGTGGGATGGGCCTCGGCGCTTCTGGCGCAGCTCACGCCCTGTTCCCAACTCCGTCCACCCATTCATGTCATCTCAGCCACAGCTATCGTCGTCCGTCAGGTGCTAGCGCGAGACGATCAGCGCCGCTCAACTCTCCCGTCTGCCGCCCGGATGCCTCTCGGACTTTGGGCGCGCGAAGCCTCCAGCCTCTCGCATCAGCCTCTCGCATCATCGCCGTCGCCCTCCACGGAAGGATCGCCTCTCGCCGCAGTTGAGCCTAAGGAGATATGAAGGGTGCGTCAGGACCGTAGGACTATCCCCGGGGCAGGAAGCTGCGAGCGCGAAGCCTTCCCGCGCATTCACTCGCCCCCAAAGAGCCATCGGGCGCATGGGAATCCGCTCCTCCGCAACGATCTTCTACAACAACACGCCTCCTCCTCGTGGCCGGCGCACGAACGCTAGTCCACCCCGCCCGAGGGGCCCCCCTCACCTCCCTGCCACCAGGGCGTGGAGCTCGCGCTCTGGCCCCTGGCGCGGCGGAACCCCTACGCGCCGCCGCGGTCTGGGCTGCGGAAGCTTCGACGCGGCTCTCTCGCTGTTCTGGCGGCAAGGTGATCTCGTTATATGGACGTACGCCCGCTGCGTGCTCACTCTAGTGTACAGGTGCGGCAGCCGCAACGTTGTTTTCCGCCCGCCCCAAGTGCTGCACCGGTCTGCTGCGCGCACATCGGGCTTGCACTGCTAAACAAATAGCGAGGAGCTCCGCGTTTTGTCCGGGCTCCTCGTGCACCCGGAGCGGCGCTATCGTGCGCATCGTGCGGCGTGGGCCCCCGCGATCGCCTCCGAGATCCAAGTCCACGCAGGGGGGAGGGGCGCGAAGCTTCCCGGCGGTGTGATGTTCCATCTGAGGAAAACACGTTGCACGAGCGTGTCGAAGATGCGATCGCCCCCCGTTTTCTGTTGTTTCGGCGGACTGTCGTCATAAGACTCGCCCGCAGGCGCGCCCATACCCTGATATACGCCCTGTCCCCGTGGGCTTTGCTGCGCTACCGCTCGCTACCTCCACCGCTCCATTGTCGTCGCAGGACGTCTCTGGCACCTTCCACGCTGACCACTGACCACTTCCTTTGTCCCCCCTCGAGCTCGCCCTGACTACCCGCACGGCCACCCATCACAACCGAACTGCGTTACCGCCCACTCGACGGCCATAGCAATGACCAGACCACCACCCGCGATGTCGCTTTCTGCCCTCTCCACCATGTCCTCCCCCACCCCCAGTCGATATCCCGACCTTCCCGTACCGCGCACCCAAAGCCTATCCGAATTCGAGGTCGAGCACACGATGTCACCAGGCAAGCCCATGCACCCCGTGAGCAAGCCAAGGAGACGAGGTTCGGATCCCGACTACGACCCACAAGCAGCATACCGTGCAGCGATAGCCTCCATCGTCAGCTCAAAAGCCCGCCCCTTCACCGTCTCCGGGCGCGTCCCCATGGACCCGACGAACCTCACGCTGTTCTTCCGGTCAAAGGTGTGTCCCCGGCGTGCTCGCCTCGGGCGGTAGTGGGGGAGTGATCGCTAACGAGTCCTCGTCGCACCCACGTGTAGAGTGGAATCTGCCACTCCCTAGACTTCCCCATTGATGTTGACGTGGACATGCCACCCGCACTGGACGTGCTCATCGCCTCGTGTCTGTCACACCCGACTGTGAGCGAATACGAGAACGAGTCCCTCTACTACCCCCCGAACCTCCCGCTCACCGCAACGCTCGAACTCGCCAACCACCCGATCCTCGACGCGGTCCGCAACACGCTCTTCCCTTCACTCCCCGTCGGACACTATCTCACCGCAGTGCGGGATAAGCTCGAGCTGTGGCCCAAGGGGAACGGGCTCGTTGTGCAAAACCGGCCCCTCGACAACCGCGTCGCGACAATCCTTGTTACGCTCCCCGTCAAATTCCGCGGCGGCTCGCTGCTCGTCCGGAGCACGGACCGACACGAGGAGAAGTTCTACGGACGCGGCGGCAAGGGCGGCGACCTCGAGTGGACGGCGTTCATGTCCGATTGCGAGTACGAAATCCAGCCGGTGCGGAGCGGGTGCCGACTCACGATCTCGTACGCGGTGCAGCTCAAGTCGTTCGGGCCGGCGGGCATCCAGCCCGACCCGCTCATCACTCCGAGCGACTACTTCCTCGACCTTCTCTCGCCCGTGCTGAACCTGTCGCGTGGACGCAAGATCGCTTTCTACCTTACGGCAGAGTACGGCGTCAACCCCGGCGACGTGCTCGCCGAGTCGTTGGTGCCTAACGTAAGTCCTACTTCGCTGGTTGTTCTTTCTCCCGCTGACATTCGTTATGCTCGTACAGCTCAAGGGCGGCGACTCGATCATCTACCACGCGCTCAAGCTGTACAAGCTGCAGCCAGAGCTCAGGTGGACCGCTGGCGGTTACATCTGGCCCGTGGATCAGACCGTGGAAATGGTCAGCGAGAACGCGGACAGCCCGACTGCCTCCATCGGACGGCAGTCGCTTTCCGGGCTCGGTGGCGGTAGCGTCGCGGGCAGTGCCAGCGGCGGGCGCGGCATGTCGTCGCGGGGGCCGTTCAGCTCGACAGCGTCGGAGCCGGGCGAGGACGAGACGGACGACCTGCGGCTGAAGGTGGTGAAGAGCGGGGGCATCCCACTCGTGGAGGCGGACATCATGGTCCTCTCCGACCACATCACGTTCCCGGGCGTCATCTCGCGCGAGAAGGTGCCGTTCGTGTCGTCGCTGGGCGAGATGGAGAAGCTGGTGGTGAACGTGCTGATGGTGGTGTATGTACCGTGACCGCTCGCGGCTCGGTCGGCCAGCGCTGCTTCAGTTCAGTGTTGTGCCGCGTCGGACTCTGGTGTCTATTGCTTTGTCGCTTTCATTTGGTTTCTTGTTGTTGAGATATGTTGTATTAGTAGCAATGTATCGTATACGCCCACCCATAATCTGCTGGATGGTCGCCGTTTCCCTTTGCTGCCGACTTTCGGTCTCAGACCTGTCCAGACTTTGGTGACTTCCGTGTGTTGCCTCGGCCGCAGCGGCTCCGCCTCAGGCTGCTCATGATCAGGCCCAAGGGGGCAGCACTGAGGGCAATTCCCCGTAAGCGCCGGATGTGCCCGGGCGCGCGCTCCGCACTTGTCCCGCCAATAAGCGTGTGAAGATTATGCGGCCAATCAGGAGCGCGCGGTTTCACTCGGCGAAAGCCGGAGTTCGGTCATCGTGTTGGGAGACGAGCGCGTCGTCTTCCACCCTTTCCTCGTCGTGAGCACCTCGCCGCCGTGCGCGCTCTTTATTGCCCCACCACCCTCTCTTCTCCTCGGCGGAAGCCATGCTCCGGCTTGTGTCGTCGGCCTCAAAGCCCTCGTCGGCGGGCGTGCTCGCTAAGGCTGTTGCATCACCGTCGTCGACGCGCTCAGGCATGCCCTCCCCTTCCTCGGTGTCAGTCGTTCTGCGACTTACACGCTGTTTTTATAGGCCGCAGGACATTCGCCTCCTCCTCAGCGCGCCTGTCGGACATCACTCTTACTGTTGACGGGAAGGAGGTGACCGTGCCCCAAGGTACGTATACAAATATCGCCAGCATATCCGTATATCCCTCTCACACGACGGTATTAGGCTCTGCTTTGATTCAAGCTTGTGAGGCTGCGGGCGCAACAATACCAAGGTGCGTCTGGTGTCATTACCTGCTGTGAATGAGTCCTGACGTTGCCCCAGATTTTGTTACCATGACCGACTGGCTATCGCGGGTAACTGTCGGTGAGTGGGATTTGGTTCTGTGGGATGGAGAAGTTGTATTGAGAGGGTCTGTAGTATGTGCCTGGTCGAGGTAGAGAGGTCACCAAAACCAGTCGCTTCTTGGTATGTGCGCCCGCTCTTTTTCTCCACCACTATTTCGTTGACAGCAATCCAGCGCCATGCCAGCCATGCCTAACGCAAGGGTATGGACGAACACTCCCCTAGTCCATGAAGCCCGGTACGCTTTCCTGTCTTTCCGTTCTTCTTACTTGTTCTGACATCCATGTAGTGAGGGCGTCATGGAGTTCCTTCTATCCAACCATCCTTTAGACTGCCCCATCTGTGACCAGGGTGGCGAGTGCGACCTCCAGGACCAGTCCATGCGCTACGGTGCGGATCGGACACGGTTCCATGAAATTGCTGGCAAGCGTGCCGTAGAAGACAAGGACCTCGGGCCTCTCGTGAAGACCTCCATGAACCGCTGTATCCAGTGCACGCGGTGTGTCCGGTTCGCGAACGAAGTTGCGGGTGTAGAAGAGCTCGGTACGACCGGTCGTGGCAACGACATGCAGATCGGCACGTACGTCGCGAAGACGATGAACTCGGAGATGTCTGGGAACATCGTCGACCTCTGCCCCGTCGGTGCCCTGACCAGCAAGCCCTACGCGTTCCACGCGCGACCATGGGAGTTGAAGCACACTGACTCCGTGGACGTCATGGATGCTGTTGGCTCAAATATTCGCGTCGACTCCCGGGGCGTTGTCGTCATGCGCGTCCAGCCCCGGCCAAACGACGACGTCAACGAGGAGTGGATCAGCGACAAGACCCGTTACGCCTACGACGGCCTCCGCTTCCAGCGGTTGACCGTCCCCCTCGTCAAGCAGGGTGACCGCTTCGTCTCGGCCTCATGGGAAGACGCACTTGCTACCATTGCCGAGGGTCTGGCCAAGTCGGGCGCGAAGGGTGACGAGATCAAGGCGGTTGCTGGTCACTTTGCGGACACCGAGTCGCTCGTTGCCCTCAAGGACTTCGTCAACCGCCTCGGCTCCGACAACACCGCTCTCGACAGCGTTGGCGGCCATGCTGCACCGATACACGCCGTTGACGTGCGGTCCAACTACCTCTTCAACGCTACCATTCCCGGTGTCGAGCAGGCTGATGCGATCCTCCTCGTCGGCACTAACCCACGACACGAGGCGGCGGTCCTCAACTCGCGTATTCGCAAGAGCTGGCTGCACACCACGCTCGAGGTGGGCATGATCGGCGAGCGCGTCGACACCGCCTACGGCTACGAGTACCTCGGAAACGACGCGAAGGCGGTTGCGGACTTCGTTGCTGGCAAGGGCGAGTTCGCGAAGAAGTTCAAGGACGCGAAGCGGCCATTGATCATCGTCGGCAGCGCGCTCGCCGAGCACGCCGACGGCGCGACGGTGTACAACGCGCTCGCCAAGTTCGTCGAGGCGAACAAGGAGAAGCTCGTCACCCCCGAATGGAACGGCTTCAGCGTCCTCCAGCGGGTACGTGTATCCCACGGTGCCGTAATTATAGCTCGGGGCACCCCGCTCACACGTTCATGACCAGGTCGCTTCGCGCCCTGCTGCGTACGACATCGGCTTCGTGCCTTCGAAGAAGGCTTCGACTACCAAGCCAAAGTTCGTCTTCCTCCTCAACGCCGACGAGGTCAACCCCAAGGACATCCCTGAGGACGCCTTCGTCGTCTACCAGGGCCACCATGGTGACCTCGGCGCCCAGTTCGCCGACGTCGTCCTCCCTGGCTCCGCCTACACCGAGAAGAGCACCACGTGGGTGAACACGGAGGGCCGGTCACAACTCGGCCGTGCTGCCGTTCCCCCACCAGGCGCTTCTCGCGAGGACTGGAAGATCATTCGGTATGAACCAGCTCTGTTTTCAGTCCTCGTGCCTCAGCTGATGTGTGTTCGTGCAGCGCGCTGTCTGAGGTCGTCGGCTCACCACTACCATACGACGACGTGCTCTCCCTCCGGGACCGCATGTGGGAGATCTCTCCCACGCTTATCCGCTACGACACCACCGAGCCTACGTCGGTGGAGGTCGCGCTGGCGGGCCTCAAGGCCCTCGCTGCGAGCACCGCGAACGCGAAGGCCACCGGCGAGCCGTTCAAGAAGCCCATCGAGAACTTCTACCAGACCGACCCCATCTCACGAGCGTGAGTTTCCCCTTCCGCTTGCTTTGAGTCGAGAACACGTTGCTAACTGGCTCGTTGCGTTCACAGATCGGTGACGATGGCGCAGTGCACGCGCTCGTTCGTTAAGGGCGAGGAGTACGAGTTCTCGGAGCTGTCGAGTGCCGCCGAAGCCGCGTTCGCGTGATGTTCTTTGTAGACCGACCCGGGTATATGAAAACACATTTTTTCCACCTCTATGTTAAGCCAGGACTTCCAGTCGCACAGCCACTAATGTACATGATTTGAGACGCAGCCCGAGCCCGTTCCGTCCGTCCAGCGTCTGAGCAGCACACCACTGTCAGTCATAGGCCCCACTCGGCACGCCACGCTCCAGGAGCGGTGGGCGGGTGGGCGGTTGTCGCTTCCTTCACCCACAGTGGTGTGCCGTCGTCCCTGACATCGAGTATATACTCGGGAAAGACCGGATGGCGATCGCCGTGGCGCACCTGCCGCCACCCTGCCTCGCGCGCGGGGACCCATGTCCAGATTTGTACGCCGGCGGTGTGCGCGACCGCGTACAGCGACCCCGGGAGGATGTCGGCGAGATCTGGGAGAGCGGAGGGGGGCGGTGGAGCGGTGAGTTGGGCGACGTGCGCGGCATCGGCGGTGTGCGCGGCGTCGGCGGGGTTGGGCGTGAGCGTGAACGCCAGATGTGACGCGCGAGGCGCGGCGGTCGTGGATTCTGCTCGGGGCTGGTTAACGACGCCTGGATGGGCTGCAGCGGTCGGGGAGGGCTGTGGGAAGGTGTATACGACCGTGACGGTTCTCGCCTCTCGGTCCTGTGCCCGTGCGCGCGGTTGGAGCCGCCGTCAACACCGAGCGCGCGGCGAGAGATGTGAGCGTTCGCGGGAGGATTAGGCTCACCATCGAGATGCGGATGTGGCTGGGGCGCTCGCGGTGTGCCGCAGGACTAGCGTTTGCTCGCGTGGCGGTTTCTGGATGTGGGGCGCCGTGTCCCGCGGCGCTGGTGGGCGCTGTGTGGGTTGTGGACTGGAACATCTTCCTTGGTATCGTTCGACGGAGGGCGTGCGTTGGGTTTTCGCCTCTCTATCCCTCTTTATACGCGCGCGCTAGCGGATATAGCCCTCTGCGCTCGGGCGACCCGCAGTGTCAGGCAAGTCGCGCGAAGAACATTTGCTAGGGCAAGGATCGGGCACTCGGCATCCACGGCCTCGTTCGCGCGCTGTGGCAGCTCGAGCGCTGCCGCGCGCGGCATGCTCGAAGGACTACTCGCGTAACGCGAAAGAGCTAGAAAGTAGTTCTATGGCGAGCTGTTGCGTCAGGCCATCATAACATGGTCGTACAGCCTCGGGCCACCTTGCAGCCGTTCGGGGCGGCGGCATCCCCTCGATCGTCCTCCGCGATCTCCATTGGGGCGGCAGGGTAACGGCACGTCTACTCAACGCCGAGTCGGCTGGCAGGATGCCGCCGCGGCACGATCCCGCGAGTGCCGTCCACGAGAGGAGTATGCCGAACGTTCCGTCCCTCCTCCCCACGACTCCGCGGTGTCTTGGACTTCGGCAGCAAGACGGCTTGCGTTCGAGGTTCTAGTGCCCGGCATCCCACGAACGGCGCAAATAATAACATTTTATTATTGTTCGACAGAGCTGGCTTCGGCACGCCACGGCACCCGCATTCGACGTCTCGGCATCGCCCGCCGAGCGCGCAACTTCTCGCCGGCTCCGCGCTTACTCTCGGACTGGAGAGTTCGGGGGGGGGGGGGGGGGGGCAAGTCCCAGCGGCACGCAGGCCGCCGTCCGAGCGGTGGGATCCTGCTGACTGCGGACGGCAGCTGAGCCGTTCCGTGCCCGTCCCCGTCGAGGCACACCTGCCGCCGCCGACACCTTCGACGGTCGAGGCCGCGATGGGCCCGGCGAAGCCCAACGGCGGCTTCGGGCTCGTCGGTTCCCGGGGATTGCTTCTTTTAGAGGCCAGGGCGCCGCTCGGGAGGGGCCGAGGCTCCTATCCCCCCCTCTCTCTCTCCTGGTGTGCGGCGCTGCTGGGTGAGGGTTAGTCTGGTTTGGCACGGCTCCTCGGCAGGGCGATGGATCTTAGGTTTTCGGCACGGTCGCGGCTGGACAGAAGTGTGTGCCAGCCCTTTGGACTGACCGTCAGGATATTAAATGCCGGATAGACTAGAAGAATATTCTGTCCGTAGTGCCTTAATGTTGAGGATGGGGAAGTACGCTTGTGAGCTCTTCGCGTGGGGTAAGTTGAGGTAATAAGAAGCAGAATTTCCCCAGGTTGCGGGGATTCACCAGATTTGCTCGCCGTAAGCCACACGACCCCTTGCAGCTCGGGGCGTGGTCTTGTCTATACGTAGTTAAACCTTCTACTTGATCTCGATACACCACCTAAAACGTTTAAGATATCACCAAAAGCACCCGGTGTACGGGAGACTTGATACTTACAGGATGTATTCCTCCAGGGACCATCAATGGACGTGAGCACATCCCCGGCGGGAATCCTTGCGTACGGCAGGTTACACTGCTCTTTGCCTCACAGGCGGAGATCGAGTCTTCTAACTGCTAACCTTCCGCGCTTTTTCGGGGCCGAGCGGACCGTATGAGGTTCACCAGAAATGTGAGTGATAATTATGTCGTTTTGCAAGAAAAATACAGCTATGATTGACAACGCTTCTCTTTCCTTTCCTCTCGGACCTTACGGACGCGAGATTAGTACACGGTGCCTGATGTGTAAACGTCCACTTACCTATACCAATGTCACCCGCTCCCACCGCTCACCCCGAACGGCAAAAACTCGCTTCCCCGACGCTGCCTACACGACCTTCTTCGCCGTCCAGAACGCGGCGTGGTACACATACCCGAGCATGCTCTGCGCGTTGTTCGTGTACGTCGTGTCGATTATCCTCTCGTTCTGCACTCACGCGTCAGCGTTTCGCCAGTCCGCGGCACTGGAAACACCATCATAGCGTGAGACACTCACGGATACCTCGAAGCCGATCTTGCGCGCAAGCGCCTTGACCTCCTCAAGCGTGAGCTCGACGGAGGGGTCGTTCGAGTTGTTGCTCTCCCAGTGCCAGAGGAGCGGGCCGAGGTTGATCCACACGCCGCCCGGCGCGAGGGCGTCGTAGATGATGCGGAGGTAGTTCACGACGTTCTTTGCCTGCAAACCGGAAGTCAGCGAGCAGAGAGGGCAGCTGGCGAGGGAATGCGTACAGTGTCGATGAAGAAGCACGTGAGGACCGCGTCCCATTGCCCGGCGTGCGATTCGCCGTTGTGCGCGTGGCCGCCGTAGATCTCCTCAAAGTCACCTGCGAAATGTGAGTTGGCGTGGCGAACCGGAAGGTGCTGCATCCTAACCTGCGACAAGGGAGAAGTCCGCCCCCTCGGGGAGGGACGCAGGGAGAACATCGGGGATGGTGATGGGGCGGAGGAGGGCGGCATTGCTCGGGATGTTGGAGAACGAGTGGACGTAGGGGTAGATCGTGTGCTTGTCGATCGCGTCCGTCCTGCGTGCGAGGCTCGTCAGCGGGCGGGGCGGCAGCAGCAGCGCGAGGGCGGACGGCGGCGCGGGCACCTATTCAGCATGTAGAACGAGGTCAGCAGCATGTAGTGGGAGAACTCGTTCCCCTGGCACGCGAATCCTGCGCGGACGGTGAGCGGGACGACGATGGCTGTGTATAGAAGGTGAGTGACGCACCGAGGTTCGCTACGTCCCATGCGAGGCGTCCCAGTCCAGCGCCGGGGACGAGCACTCTGAAGTTTCCTCTGTAGTTTACTGTCAGCCATTGTGGGACCACGAGAGGTGTCCTCGTCCCCACCTTTCTTCTGACGGGATGTCAGAGAAGTGCTCCAATAGAGCCTCTTTCATCGGCTCGTAGCACGCATCGCGTTCTACTTTACCCTGTCAGACCAGGTGAGCAGGAGCAGCACGAGCTGAGAATGCGTGGAGGAGACGGACCTCTGCGCTCCAGTCGCGGACGAGCTGCTTGAGGGTGCTCCGTAGTTTGTCCATGTCGTTCTCCGTCGGCCGGTAGTTTTTCTTGACACCCCCGCCCGAGCGGGACGTCCATGGCTGGGCGCGGTCGTGCGAGTGAGAGTGCGAGTGCGAGCCGTGAGTGTGAGAATGCGAGTGGCTGTGGGCATCCCCTTCCGGCACTAGGTCAGAGAAAGTTCCACGGTACAAAAGGCGGCCCTTACCAGACGAGCAAGGGGCGGCCTCATCCTCGTCCGAGTCTGAGTCGTCCTGGTCGTTTCCCTTGAGCTCTGGGTCGTCGTCGTCCGGATCGGGGCTGAAGATCTCGGGGCTCGCGATGACGGCGTCGAGGAAGGCGGCGTTGGCCAGGATCGCGTTATCGGCGGCCAATATGCGCTCTTTGTACCCGATGGCGTCGAGAAGATCCCGATCGGCGAGCGGGAGGGTGTGGATGTCCTTCCGCCGCCGGTTGTTCGCGTTCAGCTGGAGGAAGGGGGGAGCGGAGGAGCTCCAGTCAACGGCTGCACACTCGGGATTACGCGTCGGGCGGGGGGGCTTCTCACGGCATACTGCGAGTACTGCTGGAACGTGGCGATGACGCTGGAGAAGTGGGCCTCTTCCTCCTCGACCTGCTTGGCGGTGAACGGCATCCTGCCGGGTTTTTGAAGGCCTTCCGAGGGCGAACTACGTCGGATGCGACTCGGGATCAAGCGACGGATTCGAGAGAGCGCTGGGTCTAAGCGATGGAGAGTCTGCAAATGGAAATGGAGACGCCCGAGAGGCTTCGCGTCGATGTGGGGCCTGGGCCTTCCTCCCTCCGATCACGATCTCTCGAGCCGCCGACGCTGACCTCAACGTCATTCGCCCATGTCTTGGCAGCTGGTCTTCTGCTAAACGCGATGCAATCGACAAGAGATATGAAATCTTTATCTCAATGCACCGAGCGCTCCCAACTTCCCATCTAGTCTCTTCGCTCTCAGCTCTTCTTGTTTTGACAGCTCCGCTGCGCGATACGTCAAAATGCTGAAGATTGTCAGTGCGGCCCCTCGTCCACACTGCCCTCCCCTGTCGATGTTCTGGCTGAAGTGTCCCGGTGCCGGCTGGAGACCGCAAGGGAGAAGACCGGGCAAGAAAACGTTTCGGCCAAAAAGCACGACGGTCGGCATTCCCTGAAATCGATCGGTGGCTGACGATCGGCCGATTCGCGATCTAGTGAGACCAGCGACTTTCGTCCACGCTGATAAGATCGTAACAAGACAGCATGTATCAGAACGTTCGCCTTTCCGAACACGAGGAGTCACGAGGCTTTCTGGGGCCCGTGGTCATGCAGACAGGGTCGGAGTTTGTGGTCGACAAAGGGACCACTCGTTCTGCGATGCGCACACATAGCGGGCGGTCCACATCTCGTTCCGCGGGCCACAAACGGATGTGGCTGGCCACCGAGGACGGGTCCGCCTCATCGCATGTCTCAGCTTTACCGGGACTCTCGGGGCCGCGTTTGAGGGATCAGGGTTTGCTAGCAACGTCGCAGACTCATCTTGCAGCATGGAGGGAAAATCAGTTTTATCAGGGGATAGAATGCTTCTACAGTCCTTTCTTCCGGCACGAGAAGCCGAGTCCTCGATCGCCAGACAGCCTGTCAACCCCTCGACAGCCTCTTTGTGGGCGCTATATATAAGTATATTGCTCCTTGCTTTTTCAACCACCATCCTCACCCCGCTACCCCCATCATTCCATCCTGACCCCTCAATCGTGCTCAGCACGCTGCCCGCCTGAGTGCCGATCATGCAAGCACCCCGCTCCCCTGCGTGCGTCCCCCAGCCCTCTTGCGAACGCACAACCCTGTCCCTGGGGGCGCTCGCGCTCGCCGGCGTGCCGCCCGACAATCTTGAGCTCATCATCGTGCGTACTTCTGAACCACCGCCACTGACTTCGCCCCAACTCACGCCTCGGCTCTCGAACAGGACTGGGAGAACAGAAAGACGACCGTTCAGTTCACCTTGAACCACGGCGAAGATGGGCCCCGTTCCATCCTGGGCTCGTAGGTCCCCTCTCAGCATCGCTTCAACACGAATTGACTATAGCGTCCTCCAGCATCGCCGACGTTGTTAAGTGCGGAAGTTCACTCGCGCAAGGCGCTGCTGCCGCGCCGAACCCTGAGAACGGCCGCGGGGAGAACGCTGCCCCTCGGGTGCACGCGTCTGCCAGGGACGAGGGGGCCGCGCGCCCCCGCCGCCCATCGATCCCCCTCCCGCGGCTGCATGAGATGCGCCATGGGCCCCCCGAGAGTGTTTCTGGGGTCGGCCCCTCACGTGCGCCCGCGCCCGCGGCGCGGCACGACCCGCTGCTCCCCATGCAGAGGGGGAGGCGCACGGGAATTCCCCTTTCTGCGTCATCGTCGCGCGAGTCCACCCCGGCCTCGTCTGTCGCCGCGAGTGATACGGACGACGAGCAGCCGCCCGTCTCGGCAGTGTCCGCGGGCTCCGCCTCGTCGTCCTCGGGCGCGTCGTGCGCCCCGTTTACACCCACCACGTCTGCTGCGTGCTCTGCCTCTACGGCATCTTCTTCGCGAGCGGGACCGTCCTCGGGTCCCTCCATCAGAGGGGCGGCCGTGAGGGGTCCGCCAGTCAAGATTGAGAAAGTGAAGGCTGAAAAGGTCGTGAGCAAGAAGCTGTACGTGCGCCCGTTTCGCCGCCCGTCAAAGCGCCCGTTGCTGATGGCTCCGGATCCATTTAGGAAGGAAGTGCTCTACCCCATCAAGGAAAAGTGGAAAATCTCGAAACAGCACAACTGGGTGACTTGGTACAAGACTTCTTCGCAAGAGCCACTGCTTGGCGGCCCCAGCAAGTCACTAGAAGCGCGCCTCGGCCATATCTATGTTCACAAGCACGCCAAAGGCGTCCAACTGTGGATGTATTCGCCCACCGACTCGGAAGAGTACGACGAGGTCACCGGGAAGCGGAAGCTGGCCTGGAGGAAGGTCCACGAAGGGTGTTCCCATCCGAAAGCCCACTTGGAGAACTACGAGTTGATCATTAACGAGGACGACAACCCGCGTTGGGTCACACACGTGCACGCTCGCAAGTTCAACAAGGACAAGAGAAAGATGAGACGGTACCTTTAGGGTTGACAGCCCAGAGTAGATTGAGAGGGGCCGCCAGGTAAGCTTTTTTTCAAGCGCGCGCCACTGTATAGGGGTTGGATAGCTCATACCTGTGCAACAGGAGTCCGCCCATCTTATGTATGCCGCCATATACCCTACATGTATTTTTACCCCCATTACCCTTATGACTAGATAATATGTATGCTGCATTGAGAGTGTATACTATGAACTACGCACATTGTCTACCCTACTTATTTTGAACCTGCCCATGCGGGGCGTGCGAAGAAACCCGCTGGGGTCACATCTGCTTTCGACTTTCCTGCCCACAGGCTGTGAACGCGGCAACATATCATGATGGAGTAAACTGCACCTCCACAATTCTCTTGAGTTGGTGGCTCTCCTGCACTGCAAGCCTGCGATGTGGTAGGAAGGGGGCCATGCCATAATGTGGATAAACTTTAGCCTCTGGAAGCGACGCTACAAAGATATTCCTCGGCAATGGGAGTCTGACAAGCTGACATGCTCTTGATGACCACATCTCTATTGTCGTCGAGGCCACAACAGGCCACAACGTCATCCTCAGATGTGCCACTCACCTAAGAATATATCCCCCTCTCATGACAAGCGTAAACGCGCTGGCTCAGCTCCAGCGCTCGATGGCGTGCGTCAGCAAGACCTTGTCCCCTTCCAGCTTGTGTCATCCTGCCCGCGGGCGCGAGCGTCTTGTGCGCGTCTGGACGCAACTTGGCAAGGCCGCGGCCTGAAAACACCGCCGGGCGGGTGAGTGCCCATTCCAGCGCGTGCGCGCGCTCGGCCCCAGTTATTATGCACGATACTTATTTTTGGTGGCGCCGAAGGCGAGCACTCACCGGCACCTGGTCCGCACGGGGGATATGTGGGAGGGCTCATTGGAGCGTGGACACTGGACACGGGGGACGGGTGCTTATATTTGTCTTGGGAAGAGCTGAGGCTGCGCGCCTCGAGGGCGAAGGCACGCCGAATGGGGCCGTGTGATCGTGCGCGACAGTTGAACGGAGGTGGCGAGACGCGGACTCCGGAGACTGTTTCGAGTGCGTCAGCGCCGCTCGACGCGAATCGTGGCGCGCCGTACGCGAGGGCCTTCTTCCGACTTGGGATTTGGGAGGGATGTGTTGGGATGCTGGGAGATATCTGCTCGTGGGGGGGGGGGGGGGGTGCAGGGAGTGTCCCTTGCATCATGGTGCCCTGAGAGTGGAGCGGCTTGATTTTTAAAGGCGAGGTGAAGGATGATGCAATCCAAGCCCCAGGTCGAGCCGGCCGCGGGGAACGTGGGAGTGGAAATTGAAGCTCCGACACAAGACTACCTTGGCTCCCTTTCGGGGCTAGAACCTTGTAGGTGGAAACTAAGTTCGCCGCTCAAACCCATTCTGCGCCCGCTCTGCGCCCGAGAGAGAGGCCTCCCCCGCCCGTTGCTCACGCACTGCCATACCAACGGCGAGCCCCCGCCATTCCCTCCTCCGCTTTCTCTCCCTCCTTTTCTCTCCTTCAACGACCAGGAAGCTCCTCTACCCGCTCCGGGAGCACCTAGGTGCACCATGAACCGGCAGTCGACCATGCATCAACAGCTCGAGCAGGTCACCGACCTCTCGACGCTCTCCCCCGTCTCCGAGGACATCATCGTCTCATGCATCCGGGAACGCTTTATGACGGACAATATCTACACTAACATCGGCACCTCAGCTCTCGTCGCAGTAAACCCCCACAAGTATGTTCCCAGTAATTCCGACGCCGTCCTCCACAAATACGCGGCCGAGTACCGCGACACGTCCCCCGACAAGGTCCGGCTTCCTCCGCACATCTTCCAGCTCGCCAACAATGCCTACTACCACATGCGGAGAACGGCACAGGACCAGTCGTTCATCCTCACGTACGTTTCGTTTTTGCTCTGGCCCCACCTCCGGGCTCATCCCCGGCGTCTGCAGTGGTGAGACGGGCAGCGGCAAGTCGGAGAACCGCCGACTCGCGATCAAGACGCTCCTCGAGCTCAGCGTGAGCCAGCCTGGCAAGAAGGGCTCCAAGCTCGGCCACCAGGTGCCCGCGGCCGAGTTCGTGCTCGAGGCGTTCGGGAACTCGCGCACGCTCTTCAACCCCAACGCGTCCCACTTTGGCAAGTACACGGAGCTGCAGTTCACGGAGCGCGGGCGCATCTGCGGCGTGAAGACCCTCGACTACTACCTCGAGCGCAGCCGCGTGTCCGGGGCGCCGTCGGGCGAGCGCAACTTCCACATCTTCTACTACCTCATCGCCGGCGCCTCGGCGGAGGAGCGGGGCCACATGCACCTCTCGGACAAGACGCAGTACCGCTACCTCGGCGCGCGGGCGCCGACGGTGGGGCGCGGCGGGCCCGGGGAGAACGACGACGCGGTGCGGTTCGAGCAGCTCAAGGTCGCGCTGAAGAATGTTGGCTTCTCGAAGCGGCACGTCGCCCAGACGTGCCAGCTGATCGCGGCCATCCTCCACCTCGGCAACCTCGAGTTCACGATCGACCGCCACCGCAACGAGGACGCCGCCGTCGTGCGCAACTTGGACGTGCTCGACGTCGTGTCTGAGTTCCTGGGCGTCCAGCCTGCCGCGCTCGAGGCGGCGCTGTCGTACAAGACGAAGCTCGTCAAGAAGGAGCTGTGCACGGTCTTCCTCGACCCCGACGGTGCGTCCGACAACAGGGATGAGCTCGCGAAGACGCTCTACTCGCTCCTGTTCGCCTGGCTCAACGAGCACATCAACCAACGGCTGTGCCGTGACGACTTCACCACGTTCATCGGCTTGTTCGACCTGCCCGGACCGCAGAACATGACGAGCCGCCCGAACTCCCTCGACCAGTTCTGCGTCAACTTCGCGAACGAGCGCCTCCTCAACTTCACCCAGAAGCGGCTGTTCGAGTCCCACGTCCAAGAATACAACAACGAGGGCATATCCCGGTTCGTTCCCCAGATCGCGTACTTCGACAACTCGGAGTGCGTGCGGCTGCTCCAGCACCGCCCTGGCGGTCTCATCCACATCATGGACGACCAGGCGCGCCGCATGCCTCGCAAGACGGACCACACGATGGTTGAGGCGATCACCAAGCGTTGGGGCAACCACTCCTCGTTCAAGTCTGGTGGTATGGACCGCTCTGGCTTCCCGACCTTCACCGTCAGTCATTACAGCGGCCCCGTCACGTACTCTGCGCAGGGCTTCCTCGAGAAGAACCTCGACGCGCTCAACCCCGACTTCGTGTCGCTCCTCCGCGGCACCAGCGCCGGCACGACCGACGCGCCCGCGGCGGACGGCTCTGGCTCCATGAACCCCTTCGTCCGCGGCCTCTTCTCGGCGAAGGCCATCGCCACCCAGGCACACCCTCGCAACGAGGACACGATCGTCTCCGCGCAGCAGCCCGTTAAGCCCATGCGCGCTCCGTCTACGCGCCGGAAGAACACGATCAAGCGCATGCCGACGCTGAAGGAGAGCGGGGACGTCGAGGAGAAGGACCGCGACGAGGAGGAGCCCGCGGCGTCGGGCGGGGCGCCGTGCGTCGCGGGCGAGTTCCGCTCGGCGCTGGACGTGCTGTTCGAAACGCTGGAGGACACGCAGTCGTGGTACGTGTTCTGCATCAACCCGAACGACTCGCAGCTCCCGAACCAGATGGAGGGCCGGTCTGTGAAGGCGCAGGTGCGGAGCGTCGGGCTGGCGGAGATCGCGCGCCGGAACGTGAACGTGTTCGAGGCGATGATGACGCCCGACGAGTTCACGGATCGCTACCGGCCCCTGATCAC
The DNA here is from genome assembly GCA_900155495.1 of Porogramme epimiltina. NCBI lineage: Eukaryota > Fungi > Basidiomycota > Agaricomycetes > Polyporales > Polyporaceae > Porogramme > Porogramme epimiltina. Next base: position 23,700 of record FTLJ01000233.1, read on the forward strand.
CTCTGTTGGCGTTTCGGAGGGCGATTCGCGCTCGCAGGTCCAGCAGTCGCAGGCCGCCCTCGGCCTTCAGGAACGTGATATCGTGTTGGGCATGTCGATGGTGCGTTCCAGTGTTGTTTATGGTGTGCGTGTGGATCCTGAACGGTACCTCAGGTCTTCCTGTCTCAAGCAGCGTTCCACCGCCTTGAAGATGACCTTCGTTCCAAGGACACCGAAGAGCAGAAGCGGAATCGTATGCGGGACGCGGAAGCGGAGGCAGGTCTCGACCCTCGCAGTCTTGGTGACCCCTACGCGCCCTACCAGGTTCCCGGCGCCGAGAACTCTCCCTACGCTGGCGACTCCGGTGACCCGTTCAACACCTCCAGCCAGGCCCTTCCTCTCGTTGCCAATGCCTCTCCTTTCCAGCGCGCCGACATGTATGAGGATTATGACGAACGGAAGTCCCTCCGCAGCGAAGACTATGATGGTCGCAGCGCGTACACCAGCCAGCGTGATGACGCGTCGGTATCTAACTTCGGCACGGAATCGTACGCTCCCTCGCGCAACATGTTCCAGAACGCAGACCAGAAGGGTCTCCTCGACAAGGAGGCTTTGGCTGGCGAGATCCAGGAGGGCGAGACAGCAGAGGTTCTCAAGGAAACCTCGGCACGTCGTCGATGGGTCATGCTCTGTTGGGTGCTCACGTTCTGGGTACCGACTTTCGCCATTGCGCATATCGGCCGGATGAAGCGTATCGACATTCAACAGGCATGGCGCGAGAAGCTCGCGCTCAACATACTCATCTGGTTGGTCTGTGGTGCCGCCGTCTTCGTCATCGCTATCATCTCCCCCCTCATCTGCCCTACGGAGCACATCTTCAACACCTCGGAGCTCGCGTCGCATTCGAAGACGAACAACCCCAACAACGTGTACACGTCCATTCGCGGCGAAGTGTTTGACCTTTCGAACCTCGTCGGCGACCATCAGCGCGCCGTGCCAGTCATCCCGTCCAAATCCATCCTCTCGTACGGTGGTACTTCGGCAGACAACCTTTTCCCGGTCCAGGTATGTTCCTTAGAACTGCGTATAGATGTGGATACTCATCGTACCTAGGTTTCGGCTCTGTGCAATGGTATCGACGGCACGGTCAACCCATATGTTGTTCTGAGCTCTAGCAACAACACCGACGAGAACGCGCAGTATCACGATTTCCGTTCATGGACGACCGACCCTCGCCCAGATTGGTACTTCGAGCAAATGACCATGATGCGATGGAACCAGCGCGTCGGCTTCATGGCCTACAGTCACAAACAGATCAAGTCGATGGCCTCGTCCGGCAGTTCGGTCGCTATCTACAACGGCCTCGTCTACGATTTCACCGAGTACCTCACTAACCCACCGACGGTTGCGACGCTCCCGAACAACGCGGTTGCTCCATCGGGCATCACCACATCGTTCATGCATCAGTCCATCCTCGATGTCTTCCAGCACAACGCGGGAGGTGATGTGACGAAGAGTATCGACGGCCTGAATCTCGACTCGGACGTCCTGCAGCGCCAGCGAGTCTGCATGAGGAACTTGTTCATGATTGGCAAAGTCGACAACCGTAACTCCCCTCAATGTCTCTTCGCGACGTATATCCTGCTCGCTTTGTCGATCATGATGGTCAGCGTCATCGCGTTCAAGTTCATTGCCTCCGTCAACTTCAGCGCTGCGCGTGCGCCCGAGGACCACGACAAGTTCGTTATCTGCCAGGTGCCGTGTTACACGGAAGGTAACAGCTCCCTCAAGAAGACGATCGACTCGCTCGCGCAGATGAAGTACGACGACAAGCGCAAGCTTCTCTTTATCATTTGTGATGGTATGGTCGTCGGTTCCGGCAACGACATGCCCACCCCGCGAATCGTCCTCGACGTCCTCGGCGCAAACCCTAACGTCGACGCGGAGCCTCTCAGCTTCCTCTCCCTCGGTGAAGGCGCCAAGCAACACAACATGGGCAAGGTCTTCTCTGGCCTATACGAGACCGCCGGTCACGTCGTACCGTATATCGTTGTCGTTAAGTGCGGTAAGCCCGGCGAGAAGTCGCGGCCGGGTAACCGTGGTAAGCGTGACTCGCAGATGATCCTCATGCGCTTCTTGAACAAGGTAAATACCATTCTTACTGTATCTCAGGTAAGAGATTGATCACAGTTACAGGTTCACTTCAATGCTCCGATGAACCCGCTCGAGCTGGAGATGTACCACCAGATAAAGAACGTTATTGGTGTCAACCCGACCTTCTATGAGTATGTATTCATGGTGGATGCCGATACAACCGTCGCGCCGCTCTCTTTGAACCGTCTTATCTCAGCGTAAGTTCCCACCTGTTCTCCTTCTGATTATCGCATGTTGACTTTGTTTTAGCATGATCCACGACAAGAAGCTCCTCGGCTGCTGTGGCGAGACAGAGTTGGCAAACGCAAAACAGTCTCTCATTACGATGATGCAAGTCTACGAATACTTCATCTCTCATCACATGGCCAAAGCTTTCGAGAGTCTGTTCGGTTCCGTCACCTGTTTGCCCGGTTGTTTCACGCTTTACCGTCTCCGCACCCCGGATACGCACAAGCCGCTCTTCATCAGCAACCAGATTATCGAGGACTATTCAGAGAACCGCGTCGATACGCTCCATATGAAGAACCTTCTGCACCTCGGTGAAGATCGTTACCTCACGACGCTCCTCCTCAAGCACTTCTCCAACTACAAGACGCAGTTCGTTCGGGACGCTCATGCATACACTGTCGCTCCAGACGACTGGAAGGTTTTGCTGTCGCAGCGTCGGCGTTGGATTAACTCGACTGTCCACAATCTGGGCGAACTTGTCTTCCTCGATCAGCTTTGCGGTTTCTGCTGTTTCTCCATGCGTTTCGTCGTCATGATCGATCTTTTGTCGACTGTCATCCAGCCCGTTACAGTGGCATACGTACGTCTTTCTTGCCAACTGATCGAAACGAGATGTTGACGAAAGTGTCTTTGCAGATCGTTTATCTCGTCTACCTTGCTGCCGGCGTTCACGCGACGATCCCTACTCTTTCGATTATCCTCATCGCCGCGGTGTATGGTCTCCAGGCGCTCGTGTTCATTCTCCGTCGCAAGTGGGACATGATTGGCTGGATGATCTTCTACATCCTTGCCATCCCCGCCTTCTCGTTCTTCCTGCCGCTCTACTCTTTCTGGAGGATGGACGACTTCTCTTGGGGTCAGACTCGTGTCGTCCTGGGAGAGTCTGGTAAGAAGATGATCGTTCACGTAAGTGTCTCGGTTCTTTTCCTTGCGAGAAGAGTTCTAACCCTATGGCACAGGATGAGGGCAAGTTCGATCCCCGCTCGATTCCCCTCAAGTCCTGGAACGATTACGTATGTTGTCTTGTTGATGACTCGTACGCCGCCTTAACATGTGTTTTACATCGCAGGAAAACGAGTTGTGGGACAAGGAGTCCAACCACAGCATTGGATCATGGGTACCGCCAACGAAGATGCGCAATGAGTACGCCGAGTCGCACACCGCCTCCATCTACGGCAGGGAGACCTTCTACGAACCTGCCATGTCCCGCGCGTACTCGCCCGCGCCGTCACAGATGCAGATGATGTACCCTCCGCCAGGCTATCACTCCGGTCGCAATACCCCGTTGTCACAAGTCATGGCCCCAGGAGTCCTTCACCAGCCCATGCCTTCTCGCCCTGCTACAGGCTACCTCGATGTCCAAATCCCAGGAACAAGGAGTCCAGAAGACCAAGACTTCTTCAGCGGGCCGACGGACGCCGAGATCGAGCGTGCGGTTGACGATCATCTCCGTAACGCCGACCTGTCGACCGTCACTAAAAGGGAGATCCGCCGACGTCTAGAGGAGCAGTTCGGCCAGGACCTTTCCTCGCGCAAGCGGGTCATCAACGATGCCATCGATCGTGTGCTGCTTTCGCGCGCCGGTTGATTACGACCACGATGCACGTACGTACATACGGACCCCGGATGGCTTGCCTTGCGTGCCTCGGACGCTCGGACACTGCTGCTGGTCATCATTCCCTTTTACGCCCTAGGTACACTTCGCTTCGCACTATCTTTTTCGCAGCAGGATTTTTCGTTAGTATGGACAGCACGGACATCTCTCATCATCAGACAGACATCTTGCACTCTCGCTCGTATAATAACGTCGTACCGACCCACCCGCTCATCCATCGTCGCACATCCATGTACTCGCTATCCTTCACTATCATACTACTTACGTAGAACGAGCTTTGCGTGAAACTTCTCCAGGATCGAAGTCAGGTAGCGGGAGACTAACAAGACACTAGTCAACTTCCAGAAACTGCTCCAATGCTTGGATAAATTCGTCATGGGGAATTTCTTATCCTCGCTTCCCCGTTAAGTCCTGAACTCATTCTTAGTCTGTGCTCACTTCGCACTATGTGCGATACATCGCGCTTTCGATATTGGTTCTTACGGTGAGTGCTTCTTGGATCAGATCGCACTACGGAGCATGTTGTTGATTCGGCGGGATGTCCAGATGTACAGTTTACGCCCGCGTAGAATGAATATTTCACTTGGTCCGGCTTAAGTTCAATGCCGTCACTCTCTGCTACAACCGGGGTGGCGGAGGCACGTACCCCGAACCAACCTTCCGAAGAACGGAATGGCTGTCAGATCGCAGTACGACTCTGAGTTTCTTAGACGTTGGGTGGTCTTGTGGCTTATGCCTCCAGTGGCCCTTTCTCTTGTCAGATTTTACTACCGTAATTCTGGATGTCAGGTGTCTACGATCGGATCCTGCAGCGCGATTTCTGGTGATGTCCCTTCCCTTACTGACGTCAATGACGGCTAAGCTAGCTCTAGTCCAGCTGAAAGCCTTCCCAGTCCTTATGGGGAGCTCTCTGGCACTACTGTGGAGACACCATGGTGTATCGCTCTACTATGAAAGGTTAATGACTACGTCTCCAAGGCGTGTCCGTGTGGGCGCTGTCATCTTGCCTCAGATGTTCTCCCTCCGACTGATGTAACGGTTTACGTGTAAGTGGAACGGAGCCTAGGGCAGCGGAAGGCTCGCCGAAGGTCCTGCGGCCCATATTAAACCGCGGCGGTAAGCCTATGGAATCCCCAATGACCTCCATGCATCTCATGTTCGTTCTATATTGCTTCGCTCTCGCCATCGCGCTCTCCGTAGGTGCTTACTTACGTTGCCTCGCGCAATGGAAGGCACGTTCCCGAGGCCTCTCCCCGCCACCAGGGCCGACTGGCCTCCCTCTTGTGGGGAACCTTTTCGACATGCCTAAGTTCAACCTCCGGTTTGCGTATCGTGATCTCTGTCAGAAGTATGGTGAGTGGTGGTTGCTTCGGCTTTTTACTCCTCTATGTTGAACTATATGCCACCAGGGGATATCGTCCACTTGCGCGCCATGGGTCGCTCTTTCGTGGTTCTCGGAAACGCAGAGGTAGTCCTGGAATACTTGGAGAAGCGTTCGGCCAACACTTCCGATAGGATCGACAGCCCATTGACTGAAGTGTGAGTGGCTATGGCACTAAGCCTTGTTTTATGTTCGACTGGCTGATGGTTTGTACGTTGGATAGTACTGGATTGACCATGAACTTCGGATTCATGCCTTACGGTCAACTGTGGCGGCGTCACCGGCGTGAATTCTGGCAATGCTTCCATCATAACGCGTGTGCGAAATACTGGCCTGTCCAGCGTGCCGTCGCCCACGAGTTTCTTGGATTATTGCTCAAGGATCCGCTCAAGTTCAAGGAGTACATCAGATAGTGAGCAAATCTCGTTCACAAAACGTTGTTCGTTCGTTGATCGCCCGTACAGTACTTTCGCGTCATCTATCCTCCAGGTCGTCTACGGGATCACCCCTTCGACGGAGGACGACCTTTACGTCAAAATGGTGGAGGCAGCGCTCGACGCGGTGGCCTACGGCATGGTAGCAGGCAAATGGCTTGTCGAGTATCTTCCGTCCCTACGGTATATGCCTTCGTGGTTCCCAGGGTCAGGCGAGCAGACGTGTTTTGTTGAGTGGCGGAAGGCATGTTCCGTGCTCAAGAATGCCCCCTTCGAACATTCCAAGGGCGCAATGGTGAGGAATATTGGGTTCTTTCATGTTTTTCTTGGCCTGATGTCTTGATATGAGAACAGGACGACGAACGTGTTCGCGAGTCTGTTGTGGGTCAGCTTTTGAAGAATTTGTCTGTCCTGAAGGGGTCTGTCGCTGAGGAAGAAGAAATCGTGAAGAATGTGGGAGCTGTGTCGTTCATTGGTAAGTCTTGTTACCCATGTCATTCTGTTTGATGTGACTGACTTGATTCCCGCAGGTGGATCAGACACAGTGCGTTCACGATTAACACGATGTCATACTAGGGAGGCTCATTCCCTGGATTCATTAGACCTACGGAGCACTGCTTGCTACGTTCCTAGCTCTATCTCTCCACCCCGAGATTTTGAGGAAGGCGCAAGCCGAACTAGACGCTGTAGTTGGCTCTGACCGACTTCCTGACTTCAGTGATCGTGATGCTCTGGTCTACGTTAACGCGATCATCATGGAGACCTCCAGGTGGCATGTTGTTGGCCCACTCAGTGGTATCCACTACACAATGGAAGACGATGAATTTCATGGGTACTTCATTCCCGCGGGGACCGCCCTCATACCAAACACATGGTGCGTGCGAGTGTTGAATGCTTGTGCTACGTTTCCTTGCTTATGCAACTGTTCCTCAGGGCCTGTATGCACGACTCAGAGATGTATCCGGACCCGGATGCCTTCCGACCGGAACGTTTCATCCGAGAGGGGCGAATTGACCCCAACGTTAGAGATCCCAACGCTTTTGTCTTTGGATACGGACGAAGGTTAGTCCATGGAACGCTGCTGCTCTGTGCGCGCTTCGTGACCTCACCGGACTTGGGATCTTAGGGCCTGTCCCGGTCGTCACTTCGCACTGGACGGGCTTTTCATCAACGTAGCTTCGGTCATTCACACGTTCGACATCACTCCTCCCCTAGACGACAATGGGGCCCCAATCAAGATCGCGTACAGCCAGACGGATGGCATGATCTCGTAATCGCTTTTCCAACACAGCGCAAAGCTGGAGATGCTGACTGCGCGTGCACTACAGATATCCCGAGGATTGCCGCTGCTCGATCAAACCGCGCTCGCCTTCCTTTGAAGCTTTGATTTTGAGGCACAATACGAGGGTACAAGCCGGGGTGCAGTCTGGAGACTATAACTCATCATGACCTCCCATATTAATTAGCGAAGAAGTGGGCGCATTACGCAGTATTGACACAGAACTTCCGGATTGCAGTGTGTTATATCTATCATGCTCGAGCAAAACACCTTTCAATCACAGTCAAGGTGCAGACTCGATTTGATGGGTGATCACGGAATTACCGAGTATTCTGCTTAGAAGCTAGACACTGCCCGGTGCAGCACGTAAGGAAACGCGAACGCTCTGTCGCCGCGCTGAAGTAGCTCGTCGAAGATCGACCATGAAAGGTAGCGTAATTAGGGGTGATTGCAGGGCACTGAAGCGTCTAGGTCGGAATGGAGCTGCGCGCCGTCATACAGGTTCCCCTCCGGACCGCTCGACATGATTGACTTCGGTGACTCTAATAGTGAGAATTGCATGACCGTCCCTTCGAATCGCTCTCGTGTGCATATAGAGCTTGTCGCGGTTCTTGAAGATACAGTCTATTCTTGAAGATACAGTCTATACCAATGTAACCTGTTGCTTGATGCCATGTGGCTGGGTGGGCTTGCGACTGTGCCATGTGTTACAACCAATGTACTACAGCAGGTGGGAGGAGATTGAACTAGTTTAAGCTTCACTCTTGGGGCCCTGTCGAGGAAATTTTGGCGCTAGGGTTGCATCACGTGACACACGAAGCGCCCAAATTGCCCATTTCGAGTCTCGAAGCTACTTGCCACGCGGCGCCTCAAGGAGAAGCCCACAATGTCTCATCACATACCCTCAAATATTCGTGTAAGAACGATGTGGCGCCGATACAATAATAGTGCGTGATAGTTCTGACGACCAAGTCATGCGAGAAGCTTGAATTGACAGGCTTGGAAAGTACCAGATGTCTGATAGCACTATCGTCGTGGGCCGTCACCCGACTACATCTATATGGGCTGCGATCAAACATGCACTCGCAACATCTGCCAAACTCGCCCCACGGGGCTTGTATCAAGTCCGTGCTTTCACACACAGACTGACATCATATGTATGCTCACTCCAGAAAGTCAGGGGCACGGGGCGCCTTATCCCTGGGACTGTCCCAGAGACTGTCCCGCGCTAGGCTCAGGCGCTTGAAATGTAACGCCCTCAGTAACACCTCGCCACGCCCTTTGATCAAGCCGCCGCGGTTGCAAGCCACCAACGGCGTGCACGGCTTATGCATTAGAAGTATCCTGCATGTGTAAGCACTATACACAGAAATGCCGCGTGCCACTCAAGCAGTAGAAGTAATCAGCGTGCTTGCGGCGCAATATACGCTGCAGCATTAAATATTAGCAGAAGAATATATGCTACTATTTACGGCCCTGCGCGCAATGCGTGAACTGTCGCATGTGGAGCCAGTGCCTCGGTAAGAGTGGCCCAACCACAGAGCCGAAGCGGACGCTGGTTTGAATTAGCCCGCGCGAAGCCCAGGAAACCATGGGGCAACGATAGTGGGAGAGGGCCTTTGCCCTTGGCCACACCGCGCGCTGTGGCGAAGTGAAAAGAGGTCACAACGAAAGCGCCTCTTATAACAGTGACAATGTATGTGACTAGCAAAGCGTTGTCTCAGAGACTGTCCCAGAGACTGTCTCTGGGACAAAGCTCCCCGTCGCTCGGACGTTCTCGCTCACTCTCAGGACATGCTAGCATGTGACTGTTAGTTTGCTCCAATATGGCATTTGGTGGTGGGTCGGCGCGCGGTTCACTGTCCAAATAGCTCAAGGTTTGTTCTCTATACTCTGTGTGTCCTTATAAGGCAGCCAAGTGTACACGGAGTCTTGACTAATTGTACCGCTACCCAAGACCAGGGATATGTGCACGTGAAGTCGGCAGCAGTGAGCCCTTGTTATTTATCTTGTACTATGACCAGAAGTGAATGAGGCGAGTACAGTAGACCCCAAGTGATGCACACCTCATCGATTGCCCTTATCCTTGTCCTCGCCACGGTCTCACATTTTGTCTTATTCCTCCTCCGAAATGCTCTATACCGAAGCCGCTCACTTCCTCCTGGTCCGCGTCGCCTTCCACTCATTGGAAATCTGCTCGATATGATACCCAGGCCCCAAAGATGGCTATTGTATCGAGACCTGTGCGCCACGTATGGTAAGTCGCGGATTCTGTGTTCCTGCCTATCCGTTGGTTTCGGTCCTGATGCTATACACAGGAAATATCGTCTACATGAATTCTATGGGCCGTTCTATGCTTATTCTTGGAGACCCGGGCCTGGCTGAAGAATTCCTCGAGAAGAAATCTATGAATACTTCCGATAGACCTGAAACTCCGGTAATAGAATTGTGAGTGTTGATTGTACTTGATACTTCGTGTGAAATGCCTCATAGCAGTAGGGTCGGTCAGGAGCTGAACGTGGGATTGATGCGGTACGGGCCGTGGTGGCGCCGCCACAGGCGAGCTTTCTGGCAATATTTTCATCGCGATGCTTGCCTACCCTACCGCGCAACCCAGCGCGTGATGGCCCATCGTCTTCTAGGAATGTTGCTCAACGATCCTTCGGGCCTTCGATTCAAGAGTAATGTCAAATAGTAAGTAGTTAATGCTCAACTTACAGATCCAAAACACTGAGTGTTTTATGGGGTAGCACATTTGTAGCCTCCATCTTGCGCGTTGTGTACGGAATTGATGCGGCGGGAGAGGATGACCCGTTCGTAGCACTAGTCGACGACGCTCTGGATGCGGTCAGCCAGGGCATGATTCCAGGTCGATTTCTCGTGGAATATTTGCCATTTCTACGATCCATGCCTTCCTGGTTCCCCGGTTCCGGAAAACAAGCTTGCTTCGTCCAGTGGAGGAATGCAAACATAGCCTTAAAAGAAGCTCCATTCGAGCATGTGAAGAATACAATGGTGAGATTTTGTTCCATCTTTCTGATACCTTCCTCATTGATACTTGGTAGAACAAGGAGGAGTCCCGGAATTCAGTCGTGGGTCAACTTCTCAACAATCGATCTGGTCTGGGTGGCGCCTCTCTTCTCGTAGATTACGAGGAAGTCGTTCAGAATGTGGGAGCTGTGGCATTCGAAGGTGAGTACTTTCCAGGACCCGCTTCGCATCTGGTGCTCAGAAACCGGTTGTACAGGTGGCGCTGATACAGTAAGCTTTTGTCAAATTCTGTGTGTTGGCTTCCAGGGGATTGACCTCGCTACCTAGACATATTCCACTATTCTAGGGGCGTTCCTTGCTCTATCCCTGTACCCGGAAGCTTTGAAGAAAGCACAGGAAGAACTTGATGAAGTCGTTGGCTCCGATCGCCTTCCTACCTTTGAAGACAAGGATGCCCTAGTATACGTGACTGCCACTGTAATGGAGGCCCTGCGATGGCACCTGGTTGGACCTCTAGGTATTCCTCACTGCACAGTGGCTGACGACGAGTTCCACGGGTACCTCATCCCCGCAGGCACTATAGTCATATACAACAGCTGGTATGTTTCGATCATAATAAACTACACAGGAGAACTCATCAAACTGCTTGACACGCTCTAGGTGGTTTATGAACGATCCCGGGGTCTATACCGACCCACACATCTTCCGGCCTGAACGCTTCATTCGAGACGGGAAGATAAATTCTGAGATACGCGACCCCGGACTGTTTGTGTTCGGATACGGGCGGAGGTTAGTCGGGAATGCGTGCCAATCACGTCCTTACCAAGGCATCAGGCTGATGACATACTCCAACCCCAGGATCTGCCCCGGTCGCTACTTTGCTCAGGACAGTTTGTTTATCAATCTCGCTTCTATACTTCACGTTTTCGATATTACCCCACCTCTGGACGAGCACGGAAATCCGATCAAGGTCGGGTACCGGTTGAGCGAGGGTGTACTTGCGTACGTAACCTCACCCCTTCGCGTGGACCATGGTGCCTTGCATACTAAATCTGTTGTATTTGGTGTAGGTACCCCGAGGACTGTCGCTGCGTCATCAAGCCCCGTTCTGCCGTTGCTGAGGACCTTATTCGTCAGCACGCGAAGGATGCGTGGAGCTAAGGCGTTGCTGAGTGAAAGATAACTTACTCCATGGTTCGGCAGGGTCCTAGAAACATCGAGAGGCGGATATGTTCTATATTGAAGACACTGATGTACATGTAATGTTCCACATGTCATTTTTTTTTTCAAGTTACAACTGTGGCGCTCTTGGCCTTCGATTGGTGCGTAAATCGGAGGCACTGCGGGGAGAAGCGAGAGGCATCAAACTTCTCATGAGGCGTATCGTAAGTGCCCTTACTCTGACCAATAGGAGGAACACAACGCAACTCTCCCTCCTTTAGATCTTCTCCACCGTACAAGCTTGCAACCCGGGGCATCACGCGCAATCTCTTACTCGGATGGCGGCTGTTCTCCTTTATTTTATTTGCATATACAGTGAACTTGACCACTGGCGCTACGGATGTGTCCTTGAAGATATCTCGTGACTCATGCTGGTAATAGCTTCTTTTAAACGCCGAGGATAGCGTGAGCCTTAGAACGCTCCAAGATATTATGGAACAGCTAAAATCCAAGGTAAGGACTTTCATCATAATCCCTCCTGTGCTCCAAACTGAATGGGGCGCTAGTAGAGAAGCATGTTGACATCGAACACATTGCATAATGTATTCACCATGGTCAAAGTTGGAACGAAGAGAGGAGTTGACACCTAATCATAACGCTAGCGGGTGCTAGAACTTCCAGCGAATACAACGTGACCAACACGATATCTCCTTCTGCGAGTAGAAGAATGGTAACAAACGATGTCATGACTCATGGGGTGTGTACTCATTTGTCTCCAATGAGAATCCACCTTTGCCAAGGACGACCTTTTTTAGTGTTTCTACACACATCTATCACGGGCGAGAGGTAAGAGCACTCTCTTCGGGAAGCTACTTGACGTCTTACATCCTACCACCAGACGCACGGGGAATGGTCGAAGCCTGTCTGATTGCGTGTGAAGCCGGTGCACGAAGAGCGATCTGTGGTATTCGCAGTTGGCGTAAGTGGGGAAGAATTTGCACATGCCAGCATCTCCGTGGCGGGTGCAATACAACACCACGCTTAGTCCTCCGGGCCCCGCTTCTCGTGAATTGTAGACGAGCGTTTCGGAGCACGCTCAGGCGCAGGCAATAAAAGCCGACACTACCCCAGCCCAATACGAAGCAACGACTCTCCCCATTGTACAAATGGCTGAATGGACACTCCCCGCCTACTACCCCACGCTGCTCCTGGTGGCTATCATGCTGCCTATTTTGGCTTATGTTCAATCCGTTTCTAGGTGGCGCGCACGGTCTCGAGGTCTTTCTCTTCCCCCTGGACCGCCGCCCCTCCCTATCGTCGGCAACATGTTCAATATTCCCAAAGTCAAAGCTTGGTACGACTTTCAGAAGCTTGCTGAGAAATACGGTGAGCATATCGTGGTTATCGGTGGCGGAGGGTGTATGAGCGTAGGTTGAATTTGTTGCACCATCGCACAGGGGACATCATACATTTTAGAGCGGCTGGACAATCTGTCCTCGTACTCGGAAGTGAAGATGCGATGTCGGAATATCTCAACAAACGGTCGCAGAACACTTCAGACAGGAAGCAGACAATCATGATCGAGCTGTACGTTGCACCCAGCCTTCCCCCGCGCGATGGTCACAGTGACTGATATCAGCTTCAACCTATCTGCGACAGGACCGGGTCTGAGTTCAACTTTGCTTTCATGTCGTACGGAACGCGGTGGCGGAACAATAGGCGTGCTTTTTGGCAACATTTTCATCAGGACGCGAGTGTTGGCCACCGCCCTATCCAGCTTGCAGCGGCCCATATATTCTTGGATAAGCTCTTGACGGACCCAACGCGTCTGAAGGATCATATCCGATAGTGAGTCACGCCGGATACTAGTTGGTCTGTCGTCACTTACGTAGGGCTCTGCGTCAGCACGTTTGGCGCTTCAGTGATGAAAGTTGTCTACGGCATCGAAGCTAAGGAGGAAGACGACGAATTCGTGACGGTGGCTGAAGCAGCCGTCAACGCCGCTGTCGAGGGCCTGGAGTTCCCGGGGAAATTCTTTGTCGAATATTTTCCTTTCCTGCGCCATATCCCCGCCTGGTTCCCTGGAGCGTCTTCTCAAAGGCTCTTCGAGATGTGGCAAGCAGTGAATGAGAAATCGGTGAGCATGCCGTATGCTTACGCGAAAGAGAACATGGTGAGTTCCTCTATATTCTACACAAATATGTCACTCCTATTGATGCCGCGGTCAAGGACTCCCGTGAGGTACAACAATCTATGGTTGGACGGCTGCTGTCGTCACTTGGAACTTCGACTGACGAATCTGAGCGAAGCCAAGTTATCCGAGAGTCGGCGGCAGTCGCATTTGAAGGTTCGTTGGTTAGATAACACCCCTTCAGTTATGAGCTAACGTTCATTGAATTGCACGATAGCGGGGTCCGATACGGTGAGTTATGTTTGTTCTAACTTAACGTGAGAAACGCATTTATCTTCGTCACAGACATTCTCCACTCTTCAAGCCGCATTTCTCGCGCTATCTAGAAGTCCATCGGCCCTGAAAAGGGCCCAAGCAGAGCTCGATGCCGTTGTTGGACACCATCGCCTTCCGAACTTCGACGATGAAACGTCCCTCGTCTATGTGAAGGCTACAATCCTAGAAGCTCTAAGGTGGCACAACGTTGTGCCCATGGGAGTAGCGCACGCCTCGCTGGCTGACGACGAGCTGCGAGGGTGGTTCATTCCTGCCGGGACGATCATCCTGTCCAATATATGGTGCGAACACATCCGACATTCCCTGGTTTTATGAGTTGAGATTTCTCCCGCAGGGCATGCATGCATGATCCGGAAGTCTACCCTGACCCCGACGAGTTCCGACCGGAGCGTTTCATCCGTGATGGCAAGATAGACGAAACCGTGAGGAGTCCTCTTGACTTCGTGTTCGGCTTTGGTCGACGGTATGCCGCTCGCACATACCGTGCTCCCTGAGTCTCGCGAGGTGCTTACCGCTCTGCGTAGGATTTGCCCTGGTCGCTACTTTGCTCAAGCAGGGCTCTTCATCAACATCGCGTCTGCCTTACATGTATTTGACGTCACTTCCGCCACAGACGAAAACGGTCATGAGATCAAAGTCGAGTATGAAATGACCCCCGGTTTCTTATCGTGTGTTAAGTTCATTTGGTCTCTGCGGGATGTATAAGCTGATTGCCTTGATACAGATACCCGGCGGATTGTCGCTGCACGATTAAACCTCGCTTCCCGGGAGCCGAGGAGCTGATTCGAACGCACGCTGCTGCTGCTCGGGCTGGTCAAGTAGAGTGAGGAAATGAGGCAGGGTCACCCGTTAGTCGTCAGAAGTCCGGTCCCACCCCAACACAAGTTTTCCGTGAGAGAAGTAGATTGAACTTGTACTATAGACCCCCATATGCCAATTTCTATCTCGAAGTCTGTAACCAAATATTCAGAACGAGCACTACGGATGGGTAACACTCAGCAGAAATCGGCGACATGGTAAACGGGAACGTCGGGCTACGTCCCAAGGCAACAGTACTTCCACAATTTAGTAACGAATGTCTTCTTCCGTGCGCTCGCCGGGTTCAGAAGGGCGGCCCAGCGTATGCATCTCTAACTCCACCGTGATCCCCTCGTGCCCCTGCCTGTCCGTCACCCTTCCTCTCGTAATGGCGTCATCACGGTCACAGACAGTGCGCTCGAACGCGATGTCGCTCATTTGCGTGAACTCACTGAGCGGGAGGGACGAGGAGTTTGCGGCGACCCTGCGCAGATTCAGGAGGACACGAGTGCACAGTGCACTGTGGATGGCACGGACTGGCCTATATATCGTAGGATAGTGTTGTTTAACTGGCGAAAAGAGTGAGGATAAACGCGAGGCTCACATTTGACAAACAGAGAGCACCGCGGACTGCATAGTAGGCTCGATCAATTGGGGTTGAAGAGAGCCTAAACTTTGAGGACTACTCACCGATTCAAGGGTTGTGACACTGAGGTTGATTACGGAGAGGACGAGCATGAACAAATAGTACAATGAGCCTAAATTTGTTTCATGAGCCTCCCCATTTTAAACCTGATGGAACAATGAACAGGGGGAACGCACCATCACGATACATGGTCTCAACAAGGGGCGACCGAGTAGACCTGGAGAATAGCCGTCTCGGCTGTCCGCTTCCCCCGCGCTCCGTGTCGGGACGTCCTTCGGATGTTTGCCATCTGCGCCAAAACGTCATCACGACCAGGACTTTCGGCGGTAGATCGGCGGTAACGCGACCAGTCAGCATGCGCCGAGAGGAGAAATGCCAATAGCTGCTCACCGGTTTCCGAGAATAATATACAACTGAAGAGAACCCAGCCTTGACGGAGGTTGACTGAAGGAACGCAGCCAGTGACCTTGATGACGTCTCTATCCGGATCTGTACAGAAAGTGTTTGTGCTCGCATCCGAAAAGTGGAAGGACAGCACCTACAAACGAGTCGCGTTAAATAGTATATATTAACAACGCCAGACGGAACCTTGAAAAGAGATCGGGGTGAGCACTGTAGCACTATTACGCAGAGTTGTTTGTGACTTACTATCATAATGAATGTAAGGACAGCGATCGTGGCCACTATACGCGGCTTGAAGTCGTATAATGCAAGAGTGCGCGCCATGAGAATAACTGTGTCCGGCACTTGAGTAGAATGGTCGCCTCGAACAATGTGATGACATACATTCGGAGCTATATGATCCCAACGAATAGACGTCTACAAAACGAGGGGGGGGGGTAAAAACGAAGCTCGCAGTGAGAAAATGTCCAGAGTTTACTCACATGCGATGACTTGGAACTCAGCAGAGCACGTCTATAATAGCATAAGTAAGGCATCGCATCTCGAACAATATGACAGACCGTTGTATCGATGTCAGTGCTGAGTGAACCTACGTTTCAACAACCCAGGGGTTAAACGATGTATTTGAAGATAGACACTTCTACTCACTAATTACGGCGAGTGTAGTGTCGACCAGGGGCGAATATCGGTTCACCATGTAGATGATCTTCATAAGGCTAAGACGAGAAGGCCAAATATACGTAATCTATGTCGACATAGGAAATGGTGAGCTGTTGTCGCACAGAATAAACAAGTTTATGCACCTCTTCCTCCATCTTTCCGAAGATCTCAAGCCACTGCAGCCGACAGGAGAATGCGTCAGTGTGTGAGACAAATGTGCTTTATCTCATACGATACTCACGACGATCGTATTCGAGACGACTGCGTCATTTGAAACCTCATCAACCATGGAAGACATCGCGATAGATTTGTTTGATCGGGACCAACGCACCTGTGAAGTACTGCGGCTGGTGTGAGTATATATGCGGCGGAGGTCAAACTTACATGGTTTTGCAGACGTACCTTAACCAGAGTCAGTTGCGCTAGCTCATGCCCTCCTTGCCGCGCGATACCATCGAGAACCGACATGGGCAGAGCCCCCAACTTGAGCCAAAGACGTCCCCGTCGTCCTCGAGGACGGTGGACAGGGATCGCGGACACGTCGCCAGGCTACGTCTTCCAATCCGCCTTAATACATATGGTCTCGGCGCGTCATTACGTTGGCCGGTCGTAGGCGAACGCGGCACTGGATGCGGACCATTGTCTCGGCGACGGTGGGAACGTGTGGTCAGCGTTCCGCGACCCCTCGCTACTATCTCTAAAAGTTTAGTATACCATCAAATATAGGGGTCATCCATTTAGAAGAAGAGGAGAGAGGTGGTGAAGGTGATAAATGCTTCTCAACGTCTTGTCCACCGTCTTCGGCGCCGACAATTTCAAATTGCTAGCTACGGCGGATCCGCAAACGCAACCCAATTGAATCTGTGGGAAACACAGCCAGGTCCCCATTAGCCCAATACTGACGTCTGACTTATCTTTCCACTCAGTAGTCACCTTGGGAACTTGAAGTTCAGCTGGCTGAGGCTCGTGGGTGAGTCGAAAGTTTTCAACGTTTGTAGTGTAAAAATGATTCTCTCACACAGAACTATGATATTGATCACCATATGGCTGCCACGTCTGGGCGAGCTCAGCTCACGCGTTCAGAGAGGGCTGGGGAGGACACGCTCAGCTCTGTGGGCGTTGTCGAGTCTCGATGAGGTCAACACCGGACGGGGTCCAGACCAGATGCAGTGATGACGTCAGCCAGGTAGACGCCAATGCTGAATCGAAAACCAGCCATCCTTTTGGGGCGCCTCCGATCCGTAACGTGTACCTCACCTCTGACTGAGTTTATAGTTTCCGGCTTCACTCTGATGTTCATTTTTTCTCCGCTGAAGATGAACTTCGGATGGTGCACCGATGCGCTTCGTGTCAAGAGAGTGAGTCAACTTTTTCATTAGGCGTGTCACAACGTGTTTACTTACCTTCGCTGCTGACAGGTCCTAGCAGTTATAGAAACGAGTCGAAAGGCCTCTAACTTCGATGCCTGGTCATTGAGCGCCAGCTTTGTGCCTGCAAAGCTCTCCTTGTATGACGTATCTCGTAACTTACAACCGCTTCTCATGATTCCTTTTATATAAGCAATCTAGAAAGGGCCGCGACACGACTCCGAGGGGTGCTCAGTGCTGCAATACATTGGTACGACTTCGGTGTCTTCCCTTTATAGGTTGTCTATCTGACGAGGGGTGATCTAGGCGCAAGCCTTATTGGCCGCCGAAACCTTAATAGAGGGAAACTACTTTGGATGAGTATGTTCTCTCACAGCTAAGTGGATGTAAAGGGCGGAGTGTGACTACTGCTCCATAACGCTTTCCGGTCAGGCGGTCAAGTCACTCACATAAAGCTAGACTCGCATTCCCATGGCTTCCCTTGAATCGATGCCCGCCGCCGCCATGGACTCCCTCACGGAAGTCTGTGTAGTCCTGTCTGTCCTCATATGTTTAATACGTCTTCGCTCTGCCTACAGCTGGCGTGCCCGCTCTCACGGTCTACCGTTACCTCCTGGCCCCAAGCCTCTCCCTATCCTCGGAAACATAATCACCTTCCCCACGGTTAAACCGTGGCTTGCGAGCTTGAAGTTTTTTCAGCAGTATGGTGAGTGCTTTCGCCATGTAGATGGCGTTCGAGGTTTGTTTTCCTGACATAATTATCATATTTAATAGGGGATCTAGTCTACTTCCGTGTACTTGGGCAACAATTCCTCATCCTTGGGAGCGCAAGCGCGATCACAGAGCTACTCGAGCAGCGTTCTGCCATTAGCTCTGACCGTGTTCAGACGCCAATGATCGAGCTGTGAGGAATACTTTTTGTACTCGAATTCGATGTTGATAGCTACTCTCAGATCTGGATCGAGCTTGAATCTTGCCCTTTTCCCTTACGGACAGCGATGGAGACGTCACAGGCGTTCGTTTTGGCAATACTTCCATCGTGATGCTGCTTGCGCCTACCATCCAACTCAGCAGGCGATAGCATACGAGTTCCTGGGCAAACTACTCGATGATCCAGCTCACTTGAAGAAGCACATACGGTTGTAAGTCATATCATAGACTCTTCGGTAATGCATTCCCGACGACTGACGTTGGTGTTTGTACGACACAGCACATTCGGCGCAGCCGCACTGAAAACGGTGTACGGCATTACCACAAACGACAACGACGGATATATGGCACTTATTGACGAGACATTGGAAGGACCTGCGCAGGGCTTGGTTCCCGGCAAGTTTCTCGTTCAATTTCTGCCGTTTTTGCGATACATACCCCCATGGGTCCCTGGTGCGACCTCACAAAGGTTGTGGGCAAAATGGACAGCATCTGCCGAGAAGCTCAAGAACACGCCTTTTCAACACACACAAGCCTCGATGGTGAACAATTAATCTGCGCTAAAAATCGTGTTGCGTGTCTGAACTTAGCTCACATACAGACAGATGACGATGCGCGAAGCTCTGTTGTGGGCCAGCTTTTGTCAAAGCTTCCTCCCCAATCCGATCAAATATTCTGGGACGAAGAGCTGGAGATTGCGAAGAATGTGGGTGCAGTATCTCTTGAAGGTACGTACTGACGGCATCTTCGATCTGTCCCCCTATTCATTGTCGTGTTGGATGTAGCTGGAGCAGACACGGTGAGGGTTTATTTGAGCCTTGAGGTTACACAGGAATACCCATTTACCTCGTATGCATAGTCGTTCTCCACTCTTCAAGCCGTTTTTCTCGGACTCTCCTTCAACCCAGACGCCGTGAGAAAGGCGCACGAAGAATTGGACGAGGTTGTAGGCCCTCATCGCCTTCCCGACCACAACGACCGTGATTCCCTCGTCTACGTCACCGCAATCGTCTTAGAGGCATTGCGGTGGCATGTCGTTATCCCCATGGGGACGCCGCACACCACAATAGCAGACCAGGAATTCCGCGGATACTTCATACCCGCTGGAACTGCTATCGTACCAGGCACTTGGTGCGTTTTTGAAAGTAACACTTGCTGAATTCTGATTAAACTCTAGTCCGCAGGGCATGCATGCACGACCCTGAAATCTTCCCGGATCCGCATAAATTCCGGCCAGATAGGTTCATTCGGGACGGGCAGCTGAACTCAGATATACGTAGCCCGACTGCTTTCATATTTGGGTTCGGGAGGAGGCACGTGCACTTTCGGTGTTGCTGCGTCCCCTTATCAATTCACTTATATATTCCCACAGGTTGTGCCCAGGGAGATACTTTGCGCTCGACTCTCTATTTATCAATGTCGCCTGCGCGCTTCATGTCTTTGACATCTCTCCGCCAGTCGACGAACATGGGAATGCTATAAAGATTGACTATCTGAGTACAGACGGAGTGGTAAGGTATGTCATATCATCGCCCAAGTTTATTCCAACGTGCATTTCATTGCGCACGAACAGCTACCCCGAGGATTGCCGGTGCACCATCAAGCCCCGTTCTGCGGAGGCAGAGGCACTAATTCGGGAGCATGTCAAGAGAGGTTCGAGTGCATAACTAAAACCGGACCCAGTTATACAGTTGTGCCTACGCCTTTGCGCGATTAGCCATATGCTCGATTCTCCGATTCTCCTTGCTAGTCACGGCGTGGTCTCCATTTCGGAAGTCATGCAATGTACAACGGTGATGGAATTCCATGTCCAGGGACAAATGTGTACCTATATTTCCGATGCTAACGGAGCGACGGTAACGGCCTGGGACTTCTGGCGCGCACGTCTGCTGAGCCCAAATACCACACTCTCATGCGGATACAGGGCCTACTCAATGAGATGTCACTCCGGCACCCTATAGCAACTCGATTTCAAGCCTCAACTGCTTCCTTGTGCGTCAATCAGTATTCAGCGTTCTCATGTTCTAACTTCTAAACCCAAAGCGAGCGCCGCACGGCCTTTCTGACACCGCTCCAAGACTAACGAAGACCAATCTTAGCTGAACACCTCGGGGCGCCCAGCGCGCCTGCCATAAATCGCCGCTCTTCTAGCTCAAAGTTGCCCCGCATTATGGCGCTCGGATGTGCTTCCGTGGCTCCTTGAGGTTTGCTTGGTGCCACCAATGAGCTCGCTGCAATACGGACTGAATTCACCGTAAGGTTTACTTGCGTACTCCCATTCCGCTGGATCCTGGTGCCGAGTCTCCACAAGGAAGTCTCTTGTAGCTGATGACGTTGGAGGTTCTAAATCCTCGTTGGGAAATTCCAGGTGAGGTTATTATGTTCTACTTCTTACCTTCTCCGCGCTAGTCATTGGCACACGGCGGGGATGATCATCGCCCACATTTTGAGAACTCTCTAAAAGTCCGATTGGGTCGCACGCAAATGGGCCTCTAAAAAGGTATAGGCCCCTGCACCCGTTGACCTGTTCGTCCTCGTCTCACTCATGAAGCTATCTTCAGGCCCTCTCCTAAGCCCTGTGCAAGTTTCAGTAGCATTGGTGCTCGTATTCTTTGCTCTTGCATACACATATTCCTTAAATCGGTGGAGAGCAAGGTCTCGGGGGCTACTTCTCCCTCCAGGTCCAAAACCGGCGCTGCTCATAGGCAACCTATTTGACTTCCCCACATACAAGCCTTGGGTCGCATTCAGGGATCTCTGCCTGCAATATGGTACGTTTTGTATTGTGTTACCCCTTTTGCTGAGCTCACAATGATCCGGCGTGCAGGCGACCTGCTACATTTCCGCATTTTAGGTCAATCTATTCTTGTACTCGGCTCACCGAATGCCATCTCGGAACTCCTGGAGAAGAAGTCCAGCAACACGTCTGACCGCAAGCAGACCCCCATGATCGAGCTGTGAGAGTCTGACTGCCCGGAATATCAATGTCAGTCTCCCACTGAAAGTCTGTCTCACGCCTGCCGGCAGCTGTGGCGCGAGCTTGAATTTTGGTTTGACTCCCTATGGTTCGTGGTGGCGGCGGCACCGGCGCGCGTTTCAAGACCACTTCCGTGAGCACACCAACGAGGATCACAGGGAAATCCAACGTGCATTCTCGCACGTCTTCCTGGAGAAGCTCCTCACCGACCCGGCGCGCTTCAAAGAGCACATCCGGTAGTATGTGTGCCGCATTTCAAACTTCTGCAAACATTGCGCGCTGATGCTGTTTGTAGTACGTTTTCGGCGTCGCTTCTGAAGATAGTGTACGGGATCCATGCGGATGAGGAGAACGACGAGCACATGGAGACTGTCGACATCGCTGTCGACGCGTTCGCGCAGGGTATGGTCCCAGGAAAGTTCCTGGTCGAATTCTTCCCATTCTTACGGCACGTCCCTGTGTGGTTCCCTGGGGCGCGCTCTCAGAGGCTTTGGGCGAAGTGGCAAGATGCTGGTCGGAGGCTGAAGGACGCCCCATTTACGTACACGGATCAAAAAGTTGTTCGTCCTTCACTCATGAGAGAAGACGGCGCTGATAGCTTTAGCAGGTTTCGCAAGGGCAAGAAGATGCTCGTCAATCTGTCATCGGAGAGCTTCTCGAAAAAGCTTACAATGAGTCACCCGACTCCTTCACGGAAGAGGTAGAGATAGCGAAGAATGTTGGGGCAACTGTCTTCGAGGGTAAGCGGCTTTCGTATTGCACAGTAAACTTCGCCCTCACGCTCATATTGCTACTGCACTACAGCTGGATCCGATACAGTCAGCACATGCCTCCATTCTCATACTGTTCGTACTGACACGAAACCTACCCTCTAGTCGTTCTCTGCCCTTCAAGCATTCTTCATGGCTATGTCTCTCCATCCCGAAGTTTTGAAAAACGCCCAAGCAGAGCTCGACGCAGTGGTCGGACCCCATCGCTTACCAGACTTCGGCGACAAGGAAGAACTGGTCTACATCAATGCAATCGCTACAGAGTCCCTCCGATGGCACAACGGAGTACCTCTCTGCCTCGCACACAGCACCACTGCAGACGATGAGTTCCACGGGTACTTCATCCCTGCGGGAACGGTCGTCTTGCCAAACATCTGGTCCGTGTTTCATAGGGATGCTCATCTACGACTACTGAGCGGAGCCTGTTCTCTTACTCTCAGGGCGTGCATGCACGATCCAGAAGTATACCCTGACCCGGACGTGTTTCGCCCTGAGCGCTTCATCCGCGACGGAAAACTGGACCTGAGCGTGCGCGACCCGTCCAAGTTCGTCTTCGGTTTCGGAAGAAGGTGGGCCCTTCGTGGGGGGTACGATGCCACCGCGTCATTCCAGACTTACATGGACGACCACAGGATGTGCCCCGGGCGGTATTTTGCTCACGACTCCCTGTTTATCCACATCGCGTCGATCCTGCATGTATTCAACATCGGGCCACCATTGGACGAAAGTGGAAGGCCAGTGAAGATCAAATTCGAGCAATCAGACGGTTTCTTGTCGTGCGTAACTAAGTTTGCTGGAGAACGCACAGCTGACGTTCTTACTCCGCCTTAGGTACCCTGAAGACTGCCGCTGTAGCATTACACCTCGCTCCTCTGAGTTGGAGTTGTTGATCAAGGAGTATGCGGCTGTCGCACGGAGGGAACATAGTCGTTACGCATAAATCAATGTTTTGATAGACTTGATTTATAACGCGGGAGTGGCCAGGAACTTGGAGGTCTCTCTACTGGAGCGTGTGCCGAGCGGTGATACGAGATGGACGCAGACCAGATATCCGAACTAGTAAAGCAATCGTAACATGTACAGGGATACAATGTCCTCTGTTAGCTGCATCAGATACACCCACGAGCCCCCGAGACCTAGTGAAAGGTTTGATGTTTCCGTTTACAGTGCACGAGGTCGGGCTGTTGATATGGAGCTCGTGCTTAGACGTGTTCTCGAATCCGATAGACAGGATGCGCATAAATTCAGAAGAGATCATGATGACGATTGCCTCGTACAGGCTTAAAAGTACACCGGGCACGTTTCGTGACTGTTTGCCTGCAACCTATTCGGGCCTCCGCGCGGGACCAGCATGTTCCCTTATGAGCTCCGCCGCGCGTCCGGATCTAGGCTTCAGGAGACAACGACAGTCTTCTTGGAACCTACGAAATGGCGCGGAAATCAGCTGGAGTTCTTGTGGACACTGGTCCTGAAGATGAGCCTACGAGACAAGTCCATCCGCCATCCTTGGCACGACTTTGATCGGCGTCCCATCTGCGCCGATAGGAGGGCCTATGTTGAACACATGCAAGATGGATGCAACGTTTATAAAGAGGGATGCATGTGCGAAATGTCGTCCAGGACAAATCCTGTTCGAAAATGTTTAGACGGAATGCCGCAGTCCTCATTCAGACTCACGACTTACCTCCTGCCAAACCCGAACCCGAGCCACGATGGATCTGGTGCGTGGGTGAAGTCAAGCTCCCCGTCGCGGATAAAGCGTTCGGGGCGAAACTCGTCCGGGTTGTCGTACACTTCAGGGTCGTGTGCACATGCCCTGAGCGCACACATGTCAGCTTTGGACGATTTTGACGGGGAACAACATAGACTTACCAAACGTTTGGTATGATCACGGTTCCCGCGGGGATGAAATAGTCTCCGAAAACCTCATCGCCAGTCGCGGTATGAGGGAGCCCGAGGGGTAGAACATTATGCCAGCGAAGTGCCTCGAGGATGATTGCTTGCACATACACAAGCGCGGGCTCATCGTCGAAGTCCGGCATACGGTCGGGGCCGACGACTGCATCTAGTTCTTCTTGCGCTCGATAGACTACGGCCGGGGAGAGCGAAAGTGCGAGGAAGGCACCCATCATGGTAGAGTATGACTATTGCAGGTGTGATGATTAGCGTGAGCTCTTCGATGAAATAACCAAAGTCTTACAGTGTCACTTGCACCTGAAATAGAACAAGTGTCGGTGAGATAAGTCGTGTGTAATTAGAACATTGTGACTAACCTTCGATCGACGTGGCGCCAACATTCTTGATAACGTCAATCTCCGCCTCCAAGTTATGGACCTCCGTAGAGTTAAGTGCCCTACTAAGCAGTTTTCCCAGTACGGATTGCTGCACGTCCGTTTGATCCTACGAATTGTGCCAGATATGAGTAAAGACGACATACCAAGATCCGGTCGCAATGTTACGAGCCCAACCACATACCATTGAATTTTGCACATATTCGAACGGAAAGTTCTTCAACCTCTCGCCGGCGGCCTGCCACTTCTGGAACAATCGCTGGGAGCTCGCTCCGGGAATCCAAGATGGTATATGTCGAAGAAAGGGGAAGAATTCCACAAGGAATTTCCCTGGCACAAGTCCTTCGCTGGCCGACCGCACTGCCTCTTCTGCAGCGTCGACGTATGGATCGTTTTCTTCCATGACGTCGATCCCGTAGGAGACTTTCATTATAACTGACCCCATAGCTCTGCGACGTGGTTTTATGAGCATATAGAGCGGATTGTAGTAATAAGAACTCACGTTCGGAGGTGTTTGGGAAGGTTCTCGGGATCGTCCAGAACATGGGAAATGAGTGTGTGGGCAGAGTTCTTTTGAATAGGCCTATAGCTGAGACTGGCGTCACGGTGAAAATATTGCCAGAAAGCTCGCCGGTGCTGTCGCCACCGCTGAGTGTATGGCATCTGCGCAATGTTAAGGCTACTCCCTGATCTGAAAGCAGGCAGATCATAAGCATCCATTGATAGCGGTGTTTGAAGTGCTCGTCCACGTGAGAGGAGACTCACAATTCGATCATAGGAGTTTGCTTCCTATCGGACGTGTTCCTGGAACGCTTCTCTAAGAGCTCATATATGGCTTTCGAGCTACTGAGGACGACGATTGACTGTCCAAGAACACGAAAGTGCACGATCTCGCCTGCGATATTCATCAATTACAGCACGCTTGAGGCGGACCAAGATAATCACTCGCCGTATTCGACGCACAAGTCTCGGAAAGCTACCCATGGTCTTGAAGTCGGAAAATCGAACACATTACCGAGGATTGGAAGCGGTTTGGGGCCAGGTGGGAATGAGAGCCCTCGAGTACGCGCTCTCCAACGCACGATAGACCGGAGGTATGCGCATGTGCTGAAAACGAGTGTCGCGAGGGTGACGGTCGTCCAGCCGGTGGTGAAAGGCCCCATAGCAGTCGCAGCGTGAGAGGGTACGCAAGGAACCCATTGCTTATCTACTTGCCAAAGGAGCCGAGGTGGTGACAGCTGGCCGACATTTCAATAAGGTGCATTTGTAGGAGGCGTAGGAACCAACACAATCGGTGTTCAGACACAGGATGAGACCGAGCACACGGTAGACGTACGATGTGCCCCAATTCCCCGGGTCTGAAAACCCGCAAACTTCCATGCCTCCGACTCCGTTCTCAGAAGATCGTCACGCACGGCTATTGGCAATCGTGCCTCTACGAGACATCCTGCTATAGGCTTTCGTTTCTCGATCCGCGCTCGACGGGGTCTCGTGGACGTGGGCGGGCGGCGAAGGTGCTTCTGATCGACTCTAAGTAAGTCTAGGGGAGATCATGGCGGACACTCATGGGATTTACCAGTGTGTGGGCGGCCCTTTCGAACCAATCCGGTCACAGGCGGCGGCCCAAATGCGCTTCTAGCCAATGTTTGCTATCGGAGGGGTTCTGAGATTTGTTCGTGATGCTGCAATATTCTTTCAAAGCATGCGTGTCTTATCTTTGACGATGAAGCCCATTGAGAGAAACGAAGAATGCGAAAGCAGTAGAATATGGACGAGGGTCAGAAGTGAGCTTGGCGGTCCCATGAGCCGCGACGAGGTATTACGGGCGTTCAACGTTTCAAACCCATCTAGTCACTGACGTCATTCAAAATATCGTTTTATTAGTCTTGGATGCTTCTAACAAACAACTTCTGCTACGCAGTACCTCCGCTTATCGATTGGAGGGCAATCAATCGCTACACTATGCGATGAAAAAAACGCCTCGTTTGCTACAATATAAAGACATCAACATCTTGAGATGACCTCCACGTGAAATATCCCCTCAAACATGTCTTCCCACACGCGAAGCTGTTGCATGGGAACGAATCAACTCTTCAGCTTGGAGGGACCGGGGCGTGATACGGCATCTGCAGTCTACCGGACGCCTGCCCAGCCCAAGGGTGAGCTCAGTAAGAGAAGAGACAACGAGAGGATATGCAACAACATACGATAGTAACCCATCAGTCTGGCCTCGCTCAATCTCAATCGGCATACTCCGTTCATCCAGCGGCTGTGTGATATTGAAGACGTGCATGACAGAAGAGAGATTGATGAAGAGCGCGTTGAGTGCAAAGTAGCGTCCTGGACAGATCCTTCACGTGCACCTTAGAACACAGCTCTGTTGGAAGAGAATATTCACCTACCTCCGGCCGAAACCAAAGGTGAGGTAGATAGGGTCACATTGGCCCGGGTCGAGTCTTCCATCCTTGATGAATCGCTCGGGGCGGAACACATCCGGATCGGGGAATACGTCTGGGTCGTGTGTGCATGCCCTACTCACCAGGTACGGGATGAGCAGATGGTACCCGAGTATAGTAGATAGATTGAGTACATACCAGACGTTGGGAAGTATCACGGTACCTTTGGGTATGAAATACCCGCGCAGCTCCTCGTCGGCGATCGTGCAATGGGGCGCGGCAAAGGGAGTGACAGTGTGCCACCGGAGAGTCTCCATGATGATCGCGTTGACGTAGACTAGGGACTCCTTGTCTTCGAACTCCGGTAGGCGGTGAGGTCCGACCACTGCATCTAACTCATCTTGTGCCTTCTTCAGCGTGCCCGGGTGAAGTGAAAGCGCTACGAATGCGGCTAACATGGCATTGAACGTCTGAAACGGTATGAGCAGCCGCCGGGGCGAAGATCAGTGAAGATGTCACGAACGGTATCTGTACCACCTAAGTATCCGCAGCTTAATCAAGGTACGATGAATGGGAATTGGCGAGAACACTAACCTTCAAATGCAACAGCACCTACATTCTTCATAACTTCCTCTTCCTCTTTTACGCGGTCCTCGCTGAAACCCGCCACTCTAGACAGCAGCCGCCCTATAACAGACCAACGGATCTCAGGGAGGTCCTGTTACCATAGGCGTGAGATCACACACATCTGAGAGGGCGGAGCAGACGTACTATTTGCACCTTTACCCTGTCAAAAGGCGCGTCTTTGAGAGTATTGGCTGCGGTCCTCCATTTCTTAAATAGTGCTTGGAAGCCGGCACCAGGAACCCATTCCGGGACGTGCCTCAGGAACGGGAAGAATTCGACCATAAACTTCCCTGGGATGAGGCCTCGGGCGATTCCTTCCATAGCCGGTTCGATTAGACTGAGGTATTCGTCTCCTTCCTCCGCTGCATTGAGACCGTAGACAGTTTTCAGAATAGCTGCCGCGAAGGTACTAAAGATATTGAATCAGACATCAGACATACTCATCTGACGAAACAAATTTACTATCGGATGTGCTCCTTGAGATCATGAGGAGTGTCGAGCAATTTAGCGAGGAAAACGTGTGAAACGGCACGTTGCGTGGGGTGATATTCGACCGCGGCGTCGCGGTGGAAGTGCTGCCAGAACGCGCGTCGGTGACGGCGCCATCGCTGACCGTATGGTGTGAACGTCATGTTAACATCTGCACCACACCTGGATGCATCGACTCGGTCATTTCTGGCGCCAACATTCCAATGAGAAATGCGTACTAACAACTCGACGTTAACACTTTGCTGTCGGTCAGAGGTCGTGGCAGAACGCTTCTCGAGGAACTCATTGATAGCGTCCGTGCTACCGAGGACAACAATAGACTGCCCTAAAACACGGAAGTGGATTACATCCCCTGAATGAAGACATAAGTATAACGCCCAGCGATGCGGGCAAAGACATACGCGCCATATTTGAGACAAAGGTCTCGGTAGACGAGCCAGGCCTTGAATGTGGGAGAGTTCAGTAGGTTTCCTATAAGCGGAAATCCTTGCGGTCCTGGAGGGAAGGGTTTGCCCTTGGAGCGAGCTTTCCATCGTAAGTTTGAGCGTACATAGAGGACCAGTAGGACAAGGGCACAGATACATGCGACCCTCCAAGAGGTATGGGCGAGAGTAATAGCGTTCTCCATGACCGAGATGTTGGTGGGCTTGTCGATTGGCCATTGTCGGATGCTTATAAACAGCGCGGAGAGCTGTGAAGACGCTGGAGATGGCAAGGATAGGTATAGCACATACATTTTAACTCAGACCAAGAGTTCTCACGTAGCCGGTGAGAAGACCGACGTATAAAACAGATGACGGTCCCGAACAGACAGAACATCCGGGATTCTCCCGCAGCCCTTGACGTTGTGTGTGTACCGGGTGAGCGCGGAGCCATTGCCCAATGACCTTGTGACCCTGAAATGGAGCCAATATAGTCAAATTTCGTCAAGACGAAAGTACGTTTACCTACGACTAGCACAACACGAAATTTGTGCCACAGCCTGCCGGTTTGCGTGGCGCAGGCCGCGGCTCTGGTAGACGTGGATATGGACTTAACAGTAGTGAGGGAAGCTACATGTCATAGACCTGTCCGCGTACACCGTGATGGCAGCGGTGCTTGGTCGGCCAAAGGCGTCAGTGACAGATGACGTTCATGGTTTCGAAGCTGCGGAAGTTTACCGAGGAGTGAGATACTTATGCACCCGAAAAACAATGCGTTAATTTACTCACTTGATCACTGGAACGGAAGAGTCAACGCCGATACCTGGATGCATATACCCGGGGTGAATAGAAAGTTACGTTGGGGCATATCTGAGGGGCCTCCTACCACAAATTTAGTGTCAATATCAGGTGATACCACGAAATTGGAGGGGCGGGATGTAATGCTTCCTCTAGGGAGGCGATCGGGTTCGAAAGACGCGCTTGAGCGATTGGGGGGAAATCCATCAATTATGTCAGCACGAAGAGCACAATGTGTCAGCAGACGCGGGTAATAGATGCGCCATACTCTAACTGAAGTTTGAACACGACTACTTGCTTTGAACAACAAGCCGGAGTACTGGCGTACGCCGAGCCTCTTCCGGAGTAAGAAGCCCTGAAATCCATACGGTGCCTGAAAGGTATCCGTATGACAGCCGAAAGTGCGTCCATCTGTTTCTAGACTCGATTAAGAGGCTCATCAGCCTGACACACCAAGTTTCGCTCAGGTGTCTCTGCCCCCGGACCGCACCGTCCAGAAGCGTGGTGAGCCACTTTTCTCTCACTCTTTACCGGGAGTCTGTTCAGCCTATCTGCCGCTATTGACTTTCTTCATCTTCCATTCCTAAAAGAAATGTCGCCATGTAACATCTCCGATGCATGGAAGGCCGCTCGTCACCCCCGCGGCTGACAGGCAAAATTCGCGACGTCCCTGAAGATAACATGTTGTGGACACGCTGTCGAAAATGATCCAAAAATGCGGGTAAGCAGCTCCATTCCAATGAAGAAGCTGACATATAAAAGGCACCCAATAACATGTCCCAGTAGACCTCGTCTCCTCCGAGTCACACTATGAGTTTCCCTGCAGTGCTCTTAGTCCTCAGTATTCTAGTTGCAGCGTACCTCCGGTCCCAGTCCCACTGGAGAGCTCGCAGCCAAGGACTACCCTTTCCTCCAGGACCAAGGCCTCTGCCTATAATCGGGAATCTACTTGACACGCCCACCTTCAAGCCATGGGTTGCTTATCGGGATCTTTGCGCTCGCTACGGTGAGCATTGTTTCTGACGCTTGGATGTCCTATGTGAACTAACAGTTTCTTAGGTGACATAGTTCACCTCCGCGTTCTCGGGCAATCTATTGTTGTTCTCGGCAAGGCCAACGCGATTACTGAGCTCTTAGATCGAAAGCGCTCTGCCAACACTTCAGACAGGAAGGCTTCTCCTATGGTTGAGTTGTAAGTCAATCATGCTGTATGTATTAGACCCCATTAACCTTCTCTGCCTTTCTAGATCAGGTAGTAGTCTCAACGTCGCGCTCATGCCGTACGGCTCTTGGTGGAGACGCCATAGACGTGCGTTCTGGCAACATTTCCATCCAGATGCAAGCCTCCGCTACAGACCCATACAGCGGCGAGCTGTACATGCTCTCCTTAGACGACTCTTGAAGGACCCACATGAGCTTTCAAAACACGTAAGATTGTGAGTCTCTGTCCCATTTATCTAGAATTGCGTGCTCACGTGTTCTCACGTCAGTGCACTGGGATCAGTCATTATGAACGTCTCATACGGGATCAATGTCGCGGACGAAGATGATAAGTTCGTCCGGGCAGCTGAAAACGCCGTTCAAGCCGCCAGCGAAGGACTTGTCCCTGGCAAGTTTCTCGTCGAGTTCTTTCCCTTCTTACGACACATACCGGCCTGGCTTCCCGGTGCGAGCTCGCAGCGTCTGTTCGCTAAGTGGCAGGCTGCCGGGGAGGAACTCAAGAACGTTCCTTTTGAATATGTGAAGCGTTCTATGGTGAGCACCACCTATGAGTACGCGGCGGCAGCGTCACGCCCAGGTGCTCACTTAAAGTTCGATACAGGACCAAGTGGATACGCAACGATCTGTCGTTGGTCAGCTTCTCAACGACGTTCTCAACTCAACGCCAGCGAGCAACGTAGATGAAGAAATAGATGTGATCAAGAATGTCGGGGCGACGTCCTTCGAAGGTAAGATTCTCACTGTTCCGGACCACTAGTTCCGAGTCTGAGAACTCATTTATTCGTATCTATTCGTTCGCATGGACAGCTGCAACAGATACTGTAGGGCGCCGCACGCCATCTTTCTACGTTCAAGTGTGCTAATCCCTCCTGAACAGACATTTTCGACTATGATCGGAGCATTTTTAGCTCTCTCCTTACATCCCAGAGTCGTAAAGAAGGCGCAGGACGAGCTCGACGTGGTCGTTAGTCGTGATCGGAT
The DNA here is from genome assembly GCA_900155495.1 of Porogramme epimiltina. Lineage (NCBI taxonomy): Eukaryota > Fungi > Basidiomycota > Agaricomycetes > Polyporales > Polyporaceae > Porogramme > Porogramme epimiltina. The sequence goes on from FTLJ01000233.1 coordinate 55,164, forward strand.
GCCCGACTTCGGTGACGAGGAGTCTCTCGTCTACATCAATGCCATCGTCTACGAGGCATTACGATGGCACAATGTGACTCCACTTTCCGTGCCACACGTCGCCACGGAAGACGAGATTTTTGAGGGATATTTTATACCTGCCGGATCAGTGATTATACCGAACGTGTGGTAAGTCTTCTAACTACCCATTCATGACTCGTTATGCATTTCCTCGTTATATAGAATCTAATTTTCACCTAGGGCTTGCGCACACGATCCAGAAGTGTATGTAAACCCAGACGAATTCCGTCCAGAACGGTTCATCCGCGACGGAAAGATCGACTTCACTGGCGCCCCGGATCCCTCCTCATTCGCGTTTGGATTTGGTAGGAGGTATGTTGACATCTTACCTGCATGGCACTCGTAGCCTACAATTTAACAATTGCATATCCCTGTTCATAGACTCTGCCCTGGACGACACTTCGGGCGCGCGTCGTTGTTCATGACCATTGCGTCTGTTCTCCACGTATTCGACATCGGCCCACCGTTGGACGCTCACGGCGTACCGATCAAGATCGTACCCTGCATGTCTGATGGTCTCATCTCGTATGTCTTTCATCACCAATTCTGCATATTTCCGGACTGAAGCTGGCCTAACATTTTGTAGCTACCAGGAGGATTGCCGCTGTTTGCTGAAACCCAGGTCGGCGGAAGCTGAGGCGCTGATTCGGGAGCACTCTGATGCCGTGTGGATGTGACAGAAGATAGAAGAAGTATATATCAAGAAAGCTTCCTATCATTGCTATTCCCCACAATACAGCCTGTGTTCACATGAATTTACGTTTCTCGCGCGCGGCTGCAGCATGTGAACGTATGAGCATTTCGGCCTCCGCAGAACGTGGTTTGATTGTGCATCGATAGTCTTCAGGGTACCTTTGAATACGTAGTCAGCTCAAATGCAAGCGTCTTTTTTCTGGTCTAGGTAGGGACATTAATATTGCTTACGATAGTATTCCGTCCGTCTGTCCATGCACGATCTTGATCGGAGCACCATTTTCGTCAACTGGGGGACCGATGCTGAAAACGTGCATGATCGAAGCAATGGTAATGAAGAGGCTATTGAGGGCATAATGGCGGCCAGGACAAATTCTGTCCGAATGTGTTAGTTATGACACAAAGGCGACAGTGATGGGGCACTCACCTTCTTCCAAAGCCGAAGACAACGTTGCGCGGATCGCATGTCCCGGCGCAGAATTTTCCCTCATTTATGAACCTTTCGGGTTTGAACTTGTCAGGATCAGGGAATATATCGGGATTGCGTAGGCAGGCCCTGAAAGTACCCATACCAACCGTGTGGAAAGATCAGTCGGGACTTTCGAGAAAGTGAACAGCAGCGTACCATATATTAGGAATCACAAGACTTCTGGCAGGTATGAAGTACCCCCGCAAGACTTCGTCAGCCGTCGTGAGGTGTGGCGCGCCAGTAGGGGTAACGTTGTGCCATCGCAAGGCCTCCGCGATGACTGCATTCACATATGGCAGGGACTCGTAATCTGAGAAGTTAGGCAGGCGGTGAGGTCCGACGACAGCATCGAGCTCGTATTGCGCCTTCCGCAATGCGTCCGGATACAAAGAAAAGGCCGCGAACAGGCCGAGTAGCGAAGAAAAGGTCTGGAAAAGGCTGGTTAGTCACCACTGGCTACATTTGATAGCTGCCGAATAGTGACTCACCGTATCCGAACCTCCTGTTTTTGAATTTCAGCATCACTGACGAAGCGGAGAAGTATGAACGACCTATGTACCTTCGAAAGCAACTACTCCGATATTCTTGATGATATCTTCTTCGTCTCCAATAGAATTCGGGTACGAACTCGTGGCGTTTGCGAGTAGCTGACCCATCATGGAGTCATGCACGTCAGGGTGGTTCTACAGAGGAGTCAGCCAACAGGTTGACCAACAAGAATGTAACCACGAATTTTGCCTGGAATGATCCGGTCACTCACCATCTCCTCCTTTATCCGGACAAAGGGCGCATTCTTGAGCTCGGCGGAAGCATTCTGCCACTTTCTAAAGAGCCGCTGTGCATGAGCACCGGGAAACCAGGTGGGGATGTACCGCAATATTGGGAAGAAGGCGGCCATGAACTTTCCCGGCGCCAGCCCTATCGAGATACCTTCCAGAGCCACGTTCACAAGTTCGAGCACTGAGTCGTTTTCCTCTGCTGCGTCGAACCCGTAAACCACTTTCTTGGTAGATCCCGAAGCCAAGCTATACACGGGTCTCTTGTCAATATCATAGGATACTGCTTCCCACAATACGCGTCGTACTTACTAACGTACATGATCCTTCAACTGATTCGGCTCACAAAGAAGCTTGTCCAGGAATATGTGAGTCACCGCACGCTGTGTATCACGGTACGAAACAGCTGCATCCCGATGGAAATGCCGCCAAAAGAGCTTCCTATGATGCCGCCACCGCTCACCATATGGCATAAAGCTGAAATTGGTGCTGGAGCCAGACCTAGACAATAGTTAACGTCATGTTCCATCCCCACACCCACATACCCAATGGTATGAATATGCGGGAAATACCTACAGTTCAATCATAACCGTCTGTTGCCTATCAGAGGTTGTGCTGGACCGTTTTTCAAGGAATTCCGTGATGACATCCAGGCTCCCGAGAACGATGACTGACTGTCCGAGAATGTTGAGATGGACAATATCCCCTTGACGATTGCTACTGAGGGAAGTGTCCAATTTGCGCATCTAATGAGATGCTCACCATATCTACGGGAGAATTCCTGATATACAAGCCACGGCTTGCGTATTGGGGCATTGAAGAAATTTCCTACAAAGGGAAGGGAAGGGGGACCCGGAGGCAGCCGTTTGTGGGACGACCGCAGCTTCCTGTTCAATATAAACATCAGACATACGGTGAGTGCAACGAAAACAGAGATGTGCCGAGAGGTTAATAGGAAGAGGAACGAGGCATGCTCCATGGTGTAGGGAAAGACTCACTGTAGCTTAGCGGGGGTTGCATGTCGGTCTTATATGGGGAACTTGAGAGTTGACGTGGAGCCGTCGAAACTGTGAAACCGTGAACTTGAGTTCTCGTACCATCCAGTCGAGCGTATGCACGACATCTCGCTTGGAACAAGGGGACACAGCGCTGTCAAAGCGGGAACCTAAAGTTAAAGCATTAATACAGAACAATACACCCCAATTCCATTTTAAGCTTGCCATGCTCTTTTCAGCGCGCGACGTACTTCAAATCCTCCGCTAAGTGCACTGAGTGCCCGTCTCCACGGAGAATCTCACTAACCTGGTCATACTGGCAAGCCCTTCTGGACAAGTGAGATACTCGCTTGCAGAAGTTAGGACTTCGTTCTGCTGCATGCTTACACAACACCGGGGACCTAGAGCACTAAAGAACGAGTCGGCAAAACGTTAAGCACGACCAGCACGAAAACGGAAAGCGAGGCAGCCCGAGTGTAAGTAGGCTCAGGTGAGCATACGAAAACCTAGAAATGAACGGATGATATAAAATCACATACGCATATGGATACCATAATGAGCCTGCGGGGAGCCTGGTTGGGCGGAGACCTAGCTAGGTCGTGTCATGGCCGATCGGCGGTGACTGAGAGCAAGGGCCGGGCCATGGTTCGATGTCCACCAGCACTGTGGCCTCGTGTGAGTTGTGGACCTTGGAAATTTTACTCGAGGAAGTCCAACAGACACGAGTGGATGGCCGGGTCTCTGCAGAGAAATCTGGTCACCATCGGTGCGAACGTCGCTCGCCCAAGACTCCGGACCTCCCGGCACACGTGCGCTTTCACACGAATGCCAGGGGGCCGAATGAGAGTGCTCTAAAGCAGACTCACAGACATCTTCAAGCCCTGATAGAGCCCAGTAGGGATGCTGATTATGTTGACCGGTCTCCTGCGCGCAGCATTAACAACTACACGTTCAACTGGGACCGCATGCTCTTGTTTGAGGGCGACACCGGCCCATACCTCCAATACGCCCACGTCCGTCTCTCCTTGATCGAGCGCAAGAACACCGAACTGCTCCCACTGCCCGCGCCGTCGCAGCTGAAGGCAGAACTTCTGGTCGAGCTGCCTGCGCGCGAGATCGCGTTCCTGCTGAGCTCGTACCCCGACGTGGTGAAGACGGCACTGGAGTTGCACGAGCCGAGCGGAGGACTCAAAACCGTGTAATCAATAGTGCTTATATTCGGACAGAGGCGGAAGTAGTAATGCCTATTTATGGGTGAACACGAAGGCTTTCGTGTTCGTCCAAATAAAGGAATTGCCTGAGACCGCGACCACTCAGGCTCGAACAGATCCTCATTGCGAAAGACGACAGACACCGTACAGAGAGAGGGGTCTTTGTAGAGGACCATGATGTGTGTTATGGAAAGGAAGCAATGAACCTGGTAGATACGGGCATGCAGCGCACCTTGACCGAACAGGTCTCTCCCAAGACCTCCGACGCTCCGGGGCAAGAGGCTGACCTGCGGCGGAACCGCTTGGCTGACTGGTGCTCATAAGGGGGCTGAATTTTCCGGTTTATTAGAGGGGCTGTGTTCGCCGTGGTTGTGAAAAGAGTTGCTCGAGGAGGCGTCTGATAAGGTGGAGACGGCAGAGGGTTGAATGACAAGCAGCGAGCACCCATGATTGTGCCCAATGTGGGGTGACGAGGGAGGTCTGCCGGTAGAAGCCGGGTGAGTGCAAGAGGCGCTGGAACCAAGCAGGAGCACACATTGAAGTCGCGGCATAACTTTTACTATATGGTTTATCAATAAACGGTATAGTACGAGTCAGGTTACTAGGACACCACGTTCACGTCACGGTGAGCGCGCAACACGTACGTCTGTACATTGGACTTCACTACTTGTTGACAACTGACCTCCTCTCAGGCTTCAGGTGACTACGGATCCTTCATTGGGTCTCGTATGAAATTCCCGGGCCCCTTGTTCGCCTCGCTTGCACGCCTTTTTTCAATACACGTCGCCCTACAGCAAAGGCCTCCCCCATACCGAACATCGGATGCGGGTGACAGCTGTAGTAACCCCTCCGCGATGGTTTTGTCCTCCGCGAGCCCCCATTGAATTACGCCATTCTCAGTCATAAGCGACTGACGTAAGGTTTGGTATACTATATTAATCTAAGGCTGACCACACCGGCCACTATCGCCCTACCGTTTCACCCCATATACCATCCAGACTAGCTGTCCTGAGGAATTTCTCCCCACCACGCGCTCTCAGCCCGAACCTGACCCCGCCCATGTCTTCGGCGCTCGTCGGCATCGCCGAGCGGGGTGGGGAAGAGCTCGTGCAATTAAGTCTAGTTAAGGTGCGTTCCCAAGGTGCATTCAGCCCATTACATGCCTACTAACGTCTTCCTATTTCGCTCACATGTTCTCGTTCAGTATGGGATAGGTGTGTCGTTCCCCTAGCGAGCATGAGCCGTCGGCTGACTAGCTTTTCGAACTCTAGTAATCTCTTGCACAATCGTCGTGAGTATTCCTTCATCGTCCCCCTGATGCTGTTCAGCTTACCGTGATTCCCCAGTGGCTGGAGATACTTGCTAAGATGGATGAGGAGGTAAGTAGCCCAAAGGAATGTGCTTCACATGTAGGATGATAGAATCGCGAACAGATCACGTATATATGGCCTTCTCGCCTCAGCATCACCAAGGTTATCTACATACTCAATCGATACTCGCCCGTCGTGGACACAGCTCTCAGCGTAACAAGTAAGTGTCTATACGAGCTTCCGCACGCGAGGTCGCTGAATCTATCAAACTCCCGCGCCTCGCAGGTGCCCTAAGCACAACGATCACCACTGAGGTCAGTGACTGCACGTGGTGCCTCCTCAGCTGTTTGGCGTCTGACTGAGCAGCAGAAATGTACGGCGGAATTTCAAGTCGTTGGAGGTTTGTTTGTCTCATCCACGTCCGCCGGCCAATGCTTACGTGATATTTACCACTCAGTATTCTACTCTGTGGGCACGTATAGTTCTGAGTGTATGCTTGGACTAAACACATATTCGAGAGCCAACGCTAATAACTCGGCCACAGTCATTCTTATTGCTCGTACAATTGCATTGTACGAGTTCGACAGGTACATAATAGCGTTAATGGTCGTTGTTATGCTCACTCTATTCGTGAGTGTTGACATTTTAAAGATTTGCCGCTGCACCTTCCGTATCGACTCGCACGATATACACGATTAGGTGCCTTCCTCGGTAATATCGTTCAGCGGTCTGGTGCATGTACCATGTGAGTTTCTCTGTGATGACATGGCGGTGACTATTGGCTAAGATCTTTGGATAATACTACAGATCCCCCGGAACAAGTGATCAGAATCACAGGCTGTGCCCCGATCGTAGACGACCTCAAGGGATGGGTGTTGTTCGCTTCTATTCTTCTTTCAGAAACAGGTGAAGTGTAGAGTCTTTCGTACATACCCGCACCCACCCAACTTGATTCTCAATCCCGTGGCACTCGATACGGACTACCAGTTATAGTCATTCTCACGTTTTGGAAAAAATGGCAAACCTCTGAAGAGACGTTCCTGCGATGGGTGTTGGGCCGTCAGTCCGTCAATGCTATTCCCCGCCGGACCAGGTCGCCACTGGTCAATACTATGTACCGCGACGGTGCGATCTTTCTCCCAAGTCTCCACGCGAGATGTTGACATTTGACAAAACAGGCACCCTATACTACTTGATCTTGCTCATAGTTTCGGTCGTCAATCTGTGCATAACGGTGCTAGAAGGCGTACGTGAAGCGTATCTCCCTGCGGTTTTCCTAAATCACTCACGTTGACGCGATGACAGCCAGCTGCGCGCCCAATCATGCATATGTATGCCTCACGCTCCACCATTCCGTCTTGCGCTCACCCGGAACTCCCCAACAGGCCAGTCCGCGCGATACACAGCGCGCTCTGCGCGCGCGTCCTCCTCAACTTGCGCAAGGCCGCGGCGAAGTCGAGCTCGCTCCCGCTCAGCGAATTCACTCAGATGAGCTGCATCGCGTTCGAGGAAACATTCCTCCGGCAATACGACTCTGAACGTCATGAAGTCACGCTTGGGCTCGAGCTGGATGAGATGCCGCGATACTCAGTTGGTGTAGGTGGTGCGTAGTTCCAGGGGGAAGCGGCGCTCATGGCCTCTATCTCCAGGACGGGATCTTTCATGTCATGGTATTACTTGACAACGTTGTACACGCGATTTCACTCTCGGCATTCTCTCCAAGGTGCACCTGGTCCCCTTATTCTGTATACATGTTGCGACTAGCATTTCGTGGAACCCAATAGAACGCGTTTCGCGTGTTGACAATCATCTTATAGGCATGATTAGACTGAGGTGGTAAAACGGCGCACACAACATACCTCAAGGAGGACATGCGTCTATGGTGACGTCCCCACGACTGCCTATGCACCTACGAGTTGGTGCTAGTCATGGTAACCAGGATATCGAGGGATGAAGAGCGTTGGCGGGAATAGACCCGGCGTCAAACCCTTCGTTGTGTCTCGAGCAAGGGAGACTACTTACGAATCGGCAAGCCCGCGCTACCCACCACAAACACCAACATGGAGGCCAGAAGAAGTTTGACCGAGGTGCCCATGAAGCCACTATACAGCCTTGGCGTGCTGCGATGAGAGGTGGGTGGTGCCGCGACGACGGATATGCGGTAAGTCAAGGACGATAGAAGACATACCTACCTCCCAAGAGGCCTGAGTTATAACAAGAACCGGTGGTCTCGCGCCCCCCGTACACGGACCGAGGGTAAGAGCTGAGCGCTCGGTTCAAAACAAACAGCTTAGCAAGGCTGAGCCCACGCATGTCAGCCACGAGTGTTCACTTAGGGCAACAGGCGGCATATGTGAGTATTATCCGCCTTCCTCTGACAGCTCAGAATCAGATCAAACTCAACGTGTGCCTGCTTCATCAGGGATCTTCTTGATGTCCAGGAACGCATGTGGCCACAATTGAGAGGGGCAGCGGCGGTTCCACTTCTCCGAGTACCAGGGAACAAAGTCTAAAGACCGAAGATTGCAGGGTTTTTTGTTCCGATCGAGTGATACACAGGAAAGGCCTTTGGCCATGCCATTTGGAATCAATTGTAATGATACAAATTTTGCTTACAAGGGGTGCGTGCTCCTCCGCCAGCTTCATGGTACTAAGAGATTCACAGTAACAGTTGGAGACAGTTAACGTGTTATACATGGTCCTCCGCCCGAGCTGCAGAGGCGTGAGAGCGAATCAGATTGACAGCCTCTGCGGAACGTGGCTTGATAGTGCAGCGACAGTCTTCTGGATATCTACAGCCACTTAAGTTGAGCCCAACGCCACACCTCGTCCGGAGAGGGGCACTGGAGGAATGTTGAGTACTTACGACAAAAATCCATCCGACATTGTCGGGATGATGGGAATAGGAGTGCCATTGTCGTCGACGGCGGGGGTGATGTCGAAGACATGCAACACGGAAGCTAGGTTAATGAACAGTGCGGCCAGAGCGAAGTGGCGGCCCGGGCAGATTCTTTGGAACATTGTCAGTCAGAGAAGACAATATTAACCACGTGTAGTATCCGTACCTTCTCCCATATCCGAATGCAAATTCTGTCGGGTCACGAAGGCTAACATCGACCTTGCCGTCACGAATAAAACGTTCTGGGAGAAAGACGTCCGGGTCAGAGAACACCGAGGGATCATGTAGGCAAGCCCTGTCAGAACAGTTCAGTTTCCGTTTCCCTCGGACTGTGACTCCAGCAATGAGTAATACCATGTGTTCGGAACGATGATGGTGCCTTCTGGAATGAAGTATCCTCTTAATTCGTCGTCAACAGTGGCCATGTGCGGCACGGAGAGAGGAACGACGGGCCGCCAGCGAAGGGCTTCCAGCACGATTGCATTGACGTAAACCAATGATTCTTGGTCTCCGAAGTCTGGTAAGCGACTCGGACCGACGACGGCGTCAAGTTCCGCTTGCGCCTTCTTGACGATGTCGGGATTGAGGGAGAGCGCAAGGAATGCCGACTGGAGGGTCGAGAATGTCTAGGGAAGTAGCTGCGTGAGTATAGCCTTGAGGTTGCAAATGAATGCCAATACTCGCCGTATCTGACCCAGCTACGAGATGGCGTTTTCAGCTATTGCGTACATGCCCACGCCCCCCACGCACCTTCGAATGCTACAGTTCCGACATTCTTTACTAGTTCTTCCCCTTCTTCCTCTTCATCTTTAGAAGAATGACCAGATTTGTCGAGGTCAGCAAGAAGCTGTCCAACCATGGAATCCCGGATGACTTGCTGATTCTGTATTCCGACCGATGTCACCGCTTCGGAGCAGGCAAGATATGAACCAAATGCGCACCATCCCTTTCTTCACGTACTCAAGAGGTAATGTCTTCGCACGATACCGAGAATCCCGCCAATGAATAAACAGTCCTTTCCAACCAGCACCGGGGAACCATGAAGGGACATGCTTTAGGATGGGGAGGTGCTCGACGAGGAACTTGCCAGGGACAAGAGCATTAGCGATAGGATCCATGGACTCTTCCGCTAACTTCAGGTATTTGTTGTTCACATCCTCTGCGTGGATACCGTACACTATTTTCAAAACACTGGCGGCGAAAGTACTATCCGTGATAATCAGCATTAGACAGTGGAGGTTGTACATCAGGAAAGCCTACTATCTGATATGTTCTTTGAATTCTTTCGGGTCATCTAGGAGCAACTCCAGGAACTTGTGGGTGACGCTGGCTTGTACTGAATGGTGTTGAGTGCTCGCATCCCGGTGGAAGTGCTGCCAGAAAGCGCGCCGATGACGGCGCCACCACGGCCCGTATGGCATGAACGCGAAACTTGAGTAAATACCACACCTAATTTTCCATGCTTCAGGTCTGGATATGGTATACCACGGAAATAGAACGGCTCACATGTCCATGATCGTCGACTCTTGGCGGCCGGAAGTAGTCGAGGACCGCTTGTCCAGGTACTCATCGATGATGTCCGCGTTTCCGAGGATCACCATGGACTGGCCGAACACGCGGAAGTGTACGATGTCCCCTTCGTCGTGGAAGCGAATCACTATCAGTCTTCAACGCTTCCGGATAAAGGGAACGTGGGACTCACCATACTTCTGGTATAGATCATGGTAAGCTACCCAGGGTTTGTAGGTCGGGATATCAAACACGTTACCCAGAAGTGGGAGAGGTGTAGGACCTGGGGGAAGAAGGTGGCCCCTGCTGCGTGCGCGCCATTTCATGAGGGACCGAAGATAGGCGACGAAGAGGAGTGCGGCCGCGACGAGCGCGGGGGTGTAGACTTGAGAGAGGGCGGGAGATTGCATCGGAGTAAGAGGGGCAGGACGTGCTGTCTACCTCTCCCCGCGAATCAGCTTTCTTTTATGAGGAAAATGTCCGCATCCATTGCTGAGTGCGCGCTATGAGGAAGACGTTCAGTGGTTGGCTGACATGGTGGCAATAGAGCGCTTACTGTACCTTGAATAGTGGCGTACCTGGCAAGTCACATTGGCTGCTGAACAACGTCGGTGGACACAGGCTCCAGTCCGCCCCAGTCCATCATAGGAAGTGCGCTCCCCACTCCTCTAACATGGAAGCGCCACACTCACATCATCCGCCGCTTCTCTTCGCAGGGAGCAAATAGCCTTGCACGCTGATGAAACTTTCTGGCCCTTCCCTGCGGCGGAGACGTGGTCAGGTGGTCTGTGACGTTGATAAGGACAAAGGTGCGTGCACGTACAGTAACCAAGCCGCCCCGCGCCCTTGCTGGGCAGAGCCCCGCACGCGGGTGATTAAGACGCAGTGAGTCCGTGAGGAAGGTGCACATCATCGCCCACCTAGGCCGGGTATAGGTATCCTGCCTAGTTTTACCGCACACGGGCCCTGCTAGATCCCCATACTAGAAACAGACTAGAAACGCACAACGCACAGCGATTGGTCTGAAGAACCGCTTACCTTGCCTCGAGGGAAGACAACATGCTGAGAATCTTCGCTCCGGTTCCCATGTTTGCTTATGTGGGCGTACCCAAGGCGGCGTCGTTAGGCAAATACCATTCAGCCAACAATACATTTACGGCACAATTCCAGACCTATACACATGTGGGACATACTATGACAATTTGGTGGGAGCGTTTGACGTCAATGGTCACAGACCAATGTCCAAGAAGACACCGGCGCAACATTTCTACTCATACCACTCACGCGTCTTCTTCATCTGCCGCGTGAGCACGAATCAGGGCCGAGGCAGCTGCAGAGCGTGGCTTAATGGTGCACCGGCAGTCCTCCAGGTGTCTGAGCGTAGGCCGTTCGAGCATCAGCGAGGTTGTCACGAGATAAGCTAGAAGACGTACGATAGGAAGCCGTCTGACATCTCCGGTTTAATATCGATCGGCCGGCCCTTGTTGTCCAAAGGCGGCGACAAATCGAATACGTGTAAGACACACGCCAAGTTGAGGAAAAGCCCGGACAACGCGAAGTGACGGCCTGGGCAAACCCTGTAGTGGAGGGGGGATGAGAAGTTGTACAAACTGCAGGACAAAGGCGACCAATGCTTACCTTCTTCCGTATCCGAAAACGAAATCCCTAGGGTCGCGCGCTCCCGCGTCGAATTTTCCGTCCCGTATGAAACGCTCGGGCCGGAACACGTCCGGATCCGGGAACACTTCGGGATCGTGCAGGCACGCCCTACAACAGTGAAGTGAGTCAACGCGGTCGTCTATTAGGATAGCTCAAAACGTCACCCACCAGCTGTTCGGGATAACGCTAGTGCCAGCCGGGATGAAGTACCCTTGGAACTCGTCGTCGTCGGTAGTGCGGTGTGGGATAGCCAAGGGCAGGACATTGTGCCACCTCAGGGACTCCAAGACGATCGCGTTGACGTAAGGAAGAGCATCTTGGTCGCCGAAGTCCGGCAGACGATGAGGCCCAACTACTGCCTCGAGTTCGGCTTGAGCTTTCTTCGCCACCTCTGGGTGAAGGGACAATGCCAAAAACGAGCCTTGAAGGGTCCCGAACGACTGTGGGAACCGATATCAGGACATAAACGAAAGCAGGCGAGCGAAGCACCGACCGTATCAGCGCCAGCTTTCATAATCGGGACAAATAAGCGCGATGTCGTCATGGAGGTTCTCAAAGCGCTTACCCAAGAAGGCGATCGCGCCAACGTTCTTAATGACCTCCTCTTCTTCCTCGTCTCCGATCCTGGACGGATCGACCTTGTCTATGAGTTGAGCGACGATGGACTGTGATACATCCTCTCGTTCCTACATGGCACCAGTAAGCGTGATGTGCAGACTGTTCAACGCGAATTTTACTCACTATGTGATCTTTTGTGTAATCGAACGTCGTGTTCTTGAGTCGGAGGTGGAGGTCCTTCCATCCTTTGAACAGGCGCTGGGTACCAGTGCCGGGCAACCACGTTGGGACGTATTGCAGAATCGGGAGAGACTCCATCAGCCACTTCCCGGGTACGAATATCTGACCAATCGCATCCAAAGTATCGAACGCGGTCTGCAGGTAGACGTTGTCTCTGGTCGTGACGGAGATCCCATAGACGACCTTCAAGATCGACGCGCCGAAGGTGCTATGGAAGGTCCCGTCAGTGACGGTATTCCCTTATGTACATTTCAGTGATAGGCAATGGGCACATACAAGCTGATGTGATCAACGAAATTGACGGGCTCGTCGAGTAATAGGTTCAGGAACCTCGTCATGATAGCCCTTTGAATGGGTTGGTATTTGAGATTTGCGTCATAGTTGAAGTGCTGCCAGAAGGCGCGTCTATGCCTCCGCCACCATGGCCCATGAGGCATGAAAGCGAAAGCGATGTCGTGACCAGAACTAAGGAAAAATATCAGGACGAAAAGTACACGTAGGATATAAAGGCTTTACTTGCATCTTCAGAAGGGGCGTCTGCGTCCGATCCGACGTGTTAGCAGACCTCTTCTCCAGGTACTCGTCGATGAGGGCTGCGTCGTTGAGAACCACAAAGGTCTCTCCCAGGACGGTGAAGTGCATGATATTGCCTGTTATAGAACGCATCGTCAGACTCTATCTACATGCGATCTGAGCGACACAACGTCACCATATTTGGCGGAGAGGTCCCGGAAAGTGAACCACGGCTTGAACGTCGGCATGTTGAACATGTTGCCCACAATCGGGAGTGGTTGCGGCCCGGGAGGAAGCTTGCGGCCCCGAGCGCGAGCGTTCCAAGCCACGAGCGACCGCGCATACAGGGCGACCACTAGCAAGGTAGCAACACCTAGGGCGGCGGGAGTCGAGAGTAGGTGGACCGCCATGTTGGACGTCGTGGAAGTCCAGCTCGGCTATCCACCACCGCCCTGGGACGGTTTAAGTATGAGAAGCGAGCGCCGATGGGGCCTCGTACCTAGAAGCACAACGCCATATTTCCGCTGGAAACCGGCTCTGAGTTCTCCGACATGCTAGGAGAAGAGATGAGGACTTACCACATAGTTGCACAGGAGATCACAGCGGGGACAAGCCGCCTGGGGCACCGGCTACTACGCCTGATAGCACTCGCGGTGAATGGCCGACGCCAGTCCAGGTCCATAAGGAAATCGAATGAGAGAGCTATCACAAACGGAGATGTTCAGACACGTTCCGTAGTCCATGGAGGTACCGACGGCGCTAGAAGTGGAGCCAACTGCCTGCGCATAACTTAAAGTTGACTCGGGGGGACTTGCATCGACGAAGATAAAGTGGCTTTAAGGCAAGGTGCGACCGCATGTGGTCGATGGCGTATGGGCGGGCCGCTGGTGATGGTATTGAACGCTCGTTGATGTTGGGATGTTACGGAGGTAAAGTCTAAAGATCCCCATCAGGCCGATTGCCAAAATCTTTGAACAGAATGGATAGAACCTCCTTCCTACTTCAGTCGGGATGAAGCCGCTCGATTCTGGCCGCCGGTTCCTTGCTGAGCAATCCAGGACACTCGGAGTGGCAGTTTAGAGCCTTCGGAAATCGTGAATTATTTGCAGAACTGTCTCGTGCCATCAACCTGCTGCTGATATCTAACTCAAGAGGTGCGATCTACACTCTGGAACCTCCGCAAGGCCACAAGCCGACGAGCCCAGACCGATCGAACACGGAAACAAAGGCAAGTTGTTCCGCAGACGCATCATATAATATACATGCTACGAAGACTAGACAGATGCCATTAGCATTACCACTCCAGGATCAGGAGAGCGAGGAAGAGTTGCACCTTCTCTAGTACTTTGCTCACTCCTCGCGAGAACGAATCAGGGCGATCGCAGCGTCAGACCTAGGCTTTATGGTGCAACGGCAGTCCTCCGGGTACCTGTGAATGATAGGCCACACGTTTTAAAGAAGCTGTCATAAGTGTGAAGTGAGTAGACCTACGATAAAAACCCGTTCGACATCGCCGGCTTGATCACAATCGGAATGCCATTCTTGTCCAGAGGCGGAGACAGGTCGAAGACATGCAAAACCGACGCCACGTTGATGAAGATACCCGCAAGCGCGAAGTAACGTCCCGGGCAAAGTCTGAGGAAGTGCAGAGGAAGTGTCAAAAGAGAACAATACAAAGTGCGGCATATACTGACCGTCTTCCGTAACCGAACGCGAATGACGCAGGATTACGCACGGTCGGGTCAAGCTTTCCGTCCTTCAAGAAACGGTCCGGTCGGAACGCATCAGGCTCGGGATAGACTTCCGGGTCGTGGAGGCACGCCCTGCGCGGACGTAAGCATGCGCGTCTCATTCGGATGAGCGGCTCGCACGTACCAAGTGTTAGGGATGATGTTGGTACCGGCTGGAATGAAGTACCCGTGGAACTCATCGTCAGCGGAAGTACGATGCGGGACCCCTAACGGTACCACATTGTGCCATCGCAGCGATTCTAAGACAATGGCCTGGATGTATGGAAGAGAATCTTCGTCGCTGAAGTCCGGGAGACGGTGCGGGCCGACCACAGCATCGAGTTCAGCCTGAGCCTTCTTGACGACATCGGGATAAAGCGATAGCGCAAGGAGAGCTGCTTGAAGTGTGGAAAATGACTGGCGCATTGGCTCAGAAATAGAATGGTGATGAAACTGAAGAAGGCTCACTGTATCTGCACCGGCTGGAGCGTACGTCCATAAACTACTGCAACACGCACTACAATCCGGCAAGACTTACCCAGGATAGTCACCGCCCCGACGTTCTTGATGACGTCTTCCTCCTCCTCTATCGATGTCACTTTTGAATGATCGAGACCGTTGAGCAGTTGGGCGGCAACGGATTGAGACACCTCCTCCTGATCCTAAGTCACACTGTTAAACATGCATCTAAGTCACACAGCTTACGTGGAACTCACCATATGCTTCTTGGCGTATTCGAACGTTATGTTCTTGAGTGTGTCGTGAGCATTCTTCCAAGTCTTGAATAGCTTCTGGGTGCTTGTCCCAGGCAGCCACGTCGGGACGTATTGCAAGGAAGGAAAAATCTCCATGAGCCACTTGCCCGGAATGAGGCCTTGGCTAACAGATTCCAGTGCTACGCTCGCCATGGACAAGTAGATGTCGTTGACCGTGGGTGTGATACCGTAGACTATTTTCAGGACAGCCGCTTCAAACGTGCTAGAGAATTTTATGAGAAACATCCCAACTCGATGAAACATAGGCTCACAATTGAATGTAGTCTGTCAACTGGGATGGGTCTTCGAGCAACATTCCAAGAAATTCCTGTGTGACCGCGCGTTGGACAGGTTGGTACTTGACCGTCATGTCATGGTTGAAATACTGCCAGAAGGCCCGCCTGTGTCGTCGCCACCACTGGTCGTAAGGCATGAAGGCCAAGCTGATGTCGTGCCCGGAGCTAAAGTACTAACATTAGAACGGATTCTCGAATCGATGCGGACAAGAAAGATGGCCTCACATCTTCAGCAGTGGACTCTGGGGACGATCCGACGAATTCGCGGACTTCTTTTCGAGATATTCAAGGATAAGGTTGGGATCATTGAGAACGACGAACGACTCCCCAGGAATATGGAAGTGCATGATGTCGCCTGCAACGTAGTCATAAGTAGCTGAGCTTGGCGCTACACAAAATGGAGCAGTGTTACCGTATTGAGCTGCCAGCTCCCTGTAGGCCTCCCACGGCTTATACGAAGGCATATTGAACATGTTTCCCAGGAGCGGAAGAGCCCGCGGGCCGGGTGGAAGGGGTAGACCTCGGGTGCGAGAGCGCCAGGCAATACGTGATCGCAAGAACAGACCCACGGCGACGAGCACGACCGCGGTGACCACGGGCGCTGAGAGCAACTGGAAATCCGCTTGGAAGGCCATAGTGTCGGGGTCAGAGTCTATACATCACATCCGTCTGCAAGGTCCCAGTTTAAATGTGGTCCTGCTGCGCTAGAGGAGTGGAGTGGAGTGGACTTACGACGCCCAATCTGCTCTGTACGATGTGGCGGAACGACGGCCGTGTGCCCTGCACATCGCCTCGGCGTTGGCGTTGGATGGCAGAGAGCTGCGTTTGAGAGCTGGCGAGGAAGGTAGACGGTCTTGTAATAGCAGCACTAAAGCAGAAAAGGTAATCGTTCGTCCGTGTCGTCACCGCTCGAAGTTAGAGTTTAGGCATTTCGCGCGCGGCTGCCCCAACAACAGGACGCCACCTGCTGGGCATGACGAGATATGCGGGGCTCCGGTGGAAGAATGACTCTTTATGGATAACGTTTGGCGAGGCTCCTGTGCAAATGGGCGACAATAGGTACAGGAAAGCGTCTTTTAATCCGGTCAGTCGGGGACAGCAGGTCGGTGATAAAACCTACATTAGGCGGTGATTCCAGGATCGGGAGTTTGATCTCTCCGAAGTGCAAGGAGCCGATGCTGGTGGAATAAAAGCTTTCGAGGAGCGGGTTTTCTTATTGCACGTATCGACGCACGACCGTCGACGTCAAGAGCAGCAAGGAGTGGCATGAATTATGATGCATCTGGTCGCTGCGTGACGCTAGTCATGTGACTCTGTGAATACTATAGCGTCACATCCCCGTAACGCCCACGAGCATGTGCTGCTGTGACGTCCGCGCACTCCAGCCACTCTTCTCTGCCCCTTCTGCATCTCCCCAGCACCTCCCCCGTTGCTAAACCTAGTGTGTCAACATGGTATGAATCCATGAATTATACGCGCACAGTACACGACTGACACTCCTTATGCGCTTCTAGGCTCGTAATGAGGAGAAGGCACAGTCTATGCTCTACCGTTTCCGGGAGGCCCAAGCCGCCGAACTTGGGCTGGGAACGCGTAGCGACCGGAGGCCGCGTATGGCAAGCGCGTGCAAAAGTTTGCGTGAATGCGAACGCTGGAGAGGAGAGATTCTGCGGGAGATAAGTAGGAAGGTGTCCAAAATCCAAGATTGTGCGTCCATATTTCCAAGTCTATGCGCGTCGTCTAAGCCTCCCCATCTGCGTTCCCTAGCCGGTCTTACAGACTATGAGGTGCGCGACCTCAATGACGAAATCAACCGTCTCTTGCGCGAGAAGCGCCATTGGGAGAATCAGATAGTCGCGCTCGGCGGCGCGAATTATCGCCGCAATGTTGCGATGCTGGACGACGATGGGAAGGAGGTACCAGGGACTAAAGGGTACAAGTACTTCGGGCGAGCGAAGGAGCTTCCAGGTGTAAAGGAGCTCTTCATGAGCAAGAAGACCGAGGAGGACGAGGAGAACAAAGTTCACAACTACTACAAGAAGTTTACGAACCAAGGTCCCGCGTATTTCGGTGACCTGGACGAAGCAGAGGGAGAGCTTTTGAAGTTCGAGATGCATGCCGAGGAGGAAGGTACGTCGTCGTTCGTTTTCATAATGCGTACAATCGCCGCAGTGCGTCACTCACAATACCGCTCACAGAGTGGGAAGACGCGTACAACCATTTGCGGAGTGTCCTGGGCCTTTCAGACGAAGAGCCCGTACCCCCAATACCCCGTCCGGCCAAACCGGGCCCCGCCACTGCCACAGACACCGCCCAAACTAGCCCTTCAGAGCCTAAGCGAAAAGCTCCCGACGCGGATGGAGACATTGAAATGCCCGCAGACGGCTCTACCGAAGTCACCAAGCGCGTCAAAACCGGGAGCGCAGAAGCTCCGCACCTACAGCCTGACGCAGCAGCATCGGACGAGGCGATGCTCGCGCACGCAAAACGGACAGCAGCATACATACCTGTGTTGTCCCCCGAGGTCCTTATGCCACCAAAACTTCCAACGAGGGAGGAGATGGAGGCGTTCCTATTAGAGCTGCGGAAGAAGGCCCTAGTAGAGGAATACTTTGGGAACGAGTCTCAGTGAGCGTGCCCACTGTCGATTATTGCCCCCCTTCTCCCTGCTGTATTTGTACTTTATGTGCTTTGGTGTAATAATCTACCATTACAGGAGTTTCTGCTTGAGCGCTCTGTTAGACCGCTCGAAGTTGGTCAGGTTACCTTTGAGGACAAACGTTCCACAGCTGCGGGGACCCTTTCACTCTGATCACGTCGGTCGCGACAGCCATAGCTTCCACTTACCGCTCTAGCTACGATGCGGAGAATGATTCGGATTGTCTTGTCCCCGGCCTAGGCTCCTGTTTGCTGGATTGACGCACGCTCGCTGCCATGGGCTGTCGACCTAAGCTCCCCGCAGTTGTTCCTCCACTCAACGTAAACGTTTGCATGCTCCGCTAGATCTCGGACTCCCACGTAGGCGTTCAGGTGAGCGCGTCATGAGCCCCATACAAACGTCTACGACAATTGAGATGCCACCCCCAGTGTACATGCGTCTCAGTGTAAGACGGCGCGCACGTCGGCTTTGCAGCGGCATATATGACGATGTGCAAACACGTTGCTCACCCGCAGCCTCATTGGCGCAACCCTTCGTCATCGTTGGCCGCTTGTGACGCTCGGCTAGGATCATGGTCAACGCGACAGGGCTCCGTCATCCTCATGTCCGTGCAAGGTCTTTTGCAAGGTCTGTTTCCCCCAACGACCGACAACAATATCACCCTCGCGAATGGCACGACGGTTGTAAGCCCTCTTGGAGGGTACCAGTACATCCCAAGTTCGTCCAACGACTTCCTCCAGCAGCCAAGGCCGATCAGCTGACGCCCCATCTCCTAGTCGAGAGTGTCGAACCGGACCTGGACGTGTCGTTGAACGGCTTCATGAACTGCCCTGTGAGCCACGTCAAACCTAAGACGATTCTCGTGCCTGACTCTTACCCCGCCCTCTATCTCCAGAACCTTGACAACCACATCTCGCAATTCTACAACTCTACTCCCTTCCTTGCTGAGGCGGCAATAGCACAGCCATTCCTCGAGGAACTGCAGCCTTTCCTGGACAACCGCTCCATTGATTTCACGAACATGGTACGTAAATGTGGCCCTCCATAACCGGGAACCCGAGGGCTAACTGCGGACCCCCAGTTCAACGTAATGCTCTCTCCCACCCACGCTATAGGATATACGGCTCAGCTGACAGTGTTAATCGGTCCATGACAGATATTCGACTTCGTCAATGTCCAAATGGTCCACAACGCCACCTTCTTGCAGGCACTCCCTCCCACATTCGCCGCGCAAGCCTACGGGTTCGCCAACTTCCACGAGAACGGCGTCTTCACGGACGCGTCCCCAGACGGCATCGGCAACAGTTAGTCACGAGCCCCTCCACCCTACGGCCTGCTCGCTGCTGACACCAAGCCCACCCCCCAGTCGCGATCCGCACGACCCTCCCCTCCATCTTCACCTCCCTCACGCGCATCGCCAACGCCAGCGACCCGCTGAAGTTCGCCATCGACGAGATCTCCTACAAGCCCTTCATTTCCCTCCTCAACCTCACCGGCGCGTCCGCCGCGGACCCGAGCATCGCCGGCATCGTCGACTACGCCTCCGCCGTCGCGCTCGAGCTGTACGCCGGCGCGGGCGACGTCGCTGAGCCGACCGTGCGCATGCGCTTCAAGAATGGCACGAGCGATCCCGGCTTCCACGACCTCACGATCTTCGGCTCGGACACGGGGGTCGCGCTTTCTGCGTTTGTGGCCCAGCTCGCGGTACGTGTTACGCTCCGTGAGGCTTCTGTCGTCGCAAGCTCTTGCTGACGTGCTCATATACCTTACGCCACAGCCCGACGCGGTGAACTCCACCCAGGAATGGTGCGCAGCGTGCAACCAGACGGCCTTGAGAGGGTGTGCGGTTTTCCAGGATTGAAACGAGGTCGACGATTCGTGTCGTAGTGTATTGCTGTATTCTGCGCCTCGAGCTCTGCAAAATGACCACCATTCTATGGTGACCTTGGTTGCAAATAACTGCCGCATTTACTTGCTGCACCGAATCGCCTAGTGCACAAGGCTGCTCACACTCGAATTCTAAGTCTTCGTGTAGGCGCTGGCGCCTAACACGCGTCTAACTTCTTCCTCCGCCTGAGCGGGCATGACGATGCAGCAAAGGGCCAGAATGCGGAGAATTGCTAAGGAAAATGGGGAGTAGGGTCTCCAGCACTGTATAATATTTGTCGCCTGAAAACAGATCCCATATACCTGCGCCTTATTTTAACCCAATGGGATCCTCAACGGATGTCAGAAGTGCGACACGCTCTACATCGCCAAATACCAATCGCAAAGGCGGGCCCGGTTGACTGCTCGTCCAAAAAAAGAACCGCCTCACTCGCGGTTCTCTATCTGCCATAATTTTGTCCATCGTCTACCTGAGTAATTCTTCAGCCTGAGTAATGAACGAGGAGAAAAATTATGGACGTTGAGGGGTTTGAACCCTCGACCTCACGCATGCAAAGCGTGCGCGCTACCACTGTGCCAAACGCCCATGCATACTAGAGAATTTATAGGGTTGAGATCACGTTATGGCAAAACATAGACTGAAGCTCTATAAACTGGAGGCAAATAGTGAATAGGACTAGCTAACATACAATATATGCGTCATAAAACCAAGGATATGCACACCATCCACAACCCACACCACACCACACCCTACTCTCCCGTCTCCAGCGCGGCGACGATAGCGTACGCCGCCGCTGCTGCCGCACCACCCACCATCAGCGTGCTGAACGCTCCCCAGATGTACCCGCCCGCACCCTGCCCTGCACCGGTGATCCGCGCCTTGACGGCACCGAAGATGAGGAGGACGACACCGGTGAGGATGCACGAGTAGATGAGCGCGATGTGCGCGACGGGCTCGAAGAAGTAGGGGAGGAGGGGGATGAGCCCGCCGACGAGGTAGCCCATGCCGATCGTGAACGCGGACGCGTACATGCGCGACGCGGGCACGTCCTCGAGGCCCTCGCCAAACTTGAGCAGGAACGCGGTGAGCCCGACGTCGCGCGCCCAGCGGAGCTCGCCGCCCTCCTCCGCGGTGAGCGTCGCGTCGCTCGCGGTGCTCGCGCGCACGTGCGTCGCGCGCGGCGGAGGCGCGGAGCCCGCGTCGCTCCCGTCCGCGGCGAACTCGACGTCGCGCAGGCAGCCGGCGACCTGACGCGAGACCTTCTCGTCGACGCCGACGGGCCCGAGGACGGCGTAGACCTCGCGCTCCATCTCGCCGTCGCAGGAGCGGACGACGCGCGCGGCGGTGACCTTGCGGAGGTAGCGGTAGTGGTCGCGCTCTGCCTGGGACGCGAGGAAACCGCCGATGCCCATCGAGATGGCCCCGGCAATAAGCTCTGCGATGCCGCCAAGGATGACGAGCTTGGATGTGCCGAGCGAGGAGAGGCCCGCTGTAAGGGCGAAAGGGACGGTGAGGCCGTCCGAGAGGCCAATCACACTGCGTGGGTTACAGGGTTAGCGCACCGCCACTAATGGGAAAACAAACGCGTCCCCGATCAAATTCGAGGCGAAAAGGGAGGCCGTAGTAACTGCACGCACGCCATTGGACGCCCCAAGCCCATCGCAGATCCACTATGACGAACCGATCGTCTTTGCCGCAGTGCGCTCGCCTCGATTCCCCACTTTCGCGTCTGCGAGTGCCCACTCAACGCCCCGTACGCTCTCAAGAGCGAGCAGGAGGCATCGAGGCATGTTCAAATGAGAAACATGCGAAGAAACAAGAGCTTTGACGACTACAGCGCGACCCCTCGGTGGGCGCACGGAGAGTGGGATGAAACGCGCGAGGGGGAAGAAGAATGGGTTTCGTAACGCGAAAATTAACACTCACACATCGCGGACAACGTCAGGGTCGATGAGCGTGCGCTCGTCTTCTCCTCTGAGCTCTTTGCAGCATACTCCAGAGCGGTTTGGTTCATGCCGGTCGCATTTCGCGGGGAGCGGCGCGGGTTGCGCGGCTTCGGACTGGTTTATGGACCATACGGGCGGCTTGTTCGTCGGCTGGTGTTCTGAGGGTTGGCGGTGGGGGAGGGGGACGGATGGCGCGGACGAGGAGGAGTCTGACATGGCGGTGCGGCGGGCGAGGAGTGTGCGAGGAGGTGGGAGAGGAAAGAAGAGCGGCGGCCAGGGACGCGTTAAGGAGCTCCGGGAGAGCTTTCCCAGTCTGACGTAATCCGCTCCCCCATTGGCCAAGCGCGACGACCGGCCGCACCACGAATGCATCCACCCGTCGAAGTCCCGTCCTCGGCCAAGCTCAAGCTCTCGACGCCCCCACCGTCATCGCACGATCGAAACACGTTCGTCGACTCACCACCGCGCTCCGGCCCTCATAGCCCCCGCCACCTCCGGCGTCCTAGCTTGTGCACAGCAGCCCCAGCCCAGCCGCGCTCCTGGAGGTGTTCGTCGACCGGACGGGTCTGTACGGCATTCATTTCCTGAAACGATCTACGGGCTAACCGTCCTGGCAAAACGGAAAATCAGTATTCAAACCCGGCCGCATCGTATGCAGGGGCGAGAGGCTCGGGGGGTAGAAGACAGCTGCCGGGACGTACGCGTTGCACGCCGACGTCATCTATGTATAGCACGAGGACAAGAGCCTGCCGCAGCTGGCGACCATGCGTAGCTGCTTGTGTGAGTACGATGAAGAAACTTCGGGTGAAGCGCGGGTCGTCCGAGCTATCTTATCGGGCTTCTTGGATGGCGGGCACCGGCTTACCATGGGGTAGAAGTTGGGGCCTGCCGGTGAGAGTTGTAGGAACACAAGTTACGGCTCCCCCAATGTGCACTACTCCTACTGTCCTGGAGTTCGGATATGGCCTCCCCGAGGTGTTCAGAATTAGCTATGGGCTGATTCTTCGGTTTCACTCGTATGGGCATTTGGCACAGTGGTAGCGCGCACGCTTCGCATGCGTGAGGTCCAGGGTTCAATCCCCTGAATGTCCAGTTGAAGAACTTAGGCATTGCTTTTTTGATTGTTATCATAGAGGACGATCAGCAAGACGCCCCGAGTGAGGTGATGTGCTCACTTTCTACTGCACCACATCATGGGTTTGTGTAGTGTGCGCTGTAGGCCTCAGTCAAGTTATGGTCCCCGAACATGTTTGCGCGATCACATATGATCCTCTAGATAGCTGCCGTCCTCTTCACATACACACACGGCCACATCGTCATTCATATTCACCATCCTCGGCGATGCATATCCATTTTTCGACAGCCAATGCGCCTCTGCAGTATGTGCCACCACGTAGCTCAGCATAGACTTTCGGGGTAATCGACCCACTACTCCAGCCACCTAAACAATTCCGCCAGGACGGACGCCGGGCGACCCGGCGCATTAATCTGCTTTCTATCTGCGCTAGCCAGAAAACATGTGTACTGTAAACTCGGTCCGCGAAAACGGGCAACCCAAACGTTCCCAGCCGGGCGTCCGTGCGCCAGCTCGCTAGTGCCCCCTGTGTCCAGTGACCAGTCCGCGCCCAACGCGCGGCAGACTCTCTCCCCTCGTCGCCTCTACTTACCGCCCACCGTGAGCGCCTCGCGTGCCGCTGCGTCTCCGCGTGGAAGCGCGCTCACGTCGCGAAGATGCCGATGATCTTGAATGGCGGCACGTTCCGGTCGTCCTCCTCGCCGAGCAGCTGACACTCGACGTAGTGGCTCCCGCGCGCGACGTGGCGGTCGATGAAGTGCAGCCTATGTATGCATGCGCGTCAGACATGAAACGAACGGGGAATGGAGCAAAACACCAAAGACAGAACTCACGTCGGCGTCGCCTCCCCGACCGCCGCGGCGTTCTCGATCACGACCGCGCCCGCGTAGTTGTCGTCCACCCAGCACTCGACCGCGCTCCCGAGCCCGACGCGCTCCGCGGGCTCGCGCACGTAGTACACCGCGACGTCGCCCGCGCCGACGAGCAGGTTCACGCGGAGCTTGCTCGTCGGCAGGCTCGAGTAGAAGTAGTGCGCGTGCGACGAGAGCTCCGCGCTGCCCGGCGGCGGGTGGTACGCGGCCCAGCCCGAGCCCGCGAACATCGAGAGCGGGAGCGGGTTCACGAGGTCGTTCGCGGACACGCAGTACGGCATCACCTCCTCGAACGGGTGCGCCTCCAGGTCCGACGGCTTCTGGTTGATGCGTACTGGCGGCACGCGCAGCCGTGGGTCCTGGCTCGGCGTGCGCACCACCGTCTCGCGGTCCGCGACGGCCGCGGGGAGCACGCCCGCCGCTGCGCGGTCGCCGTGCTCGTCGTGCTCGGGGGCGGCGGCCCCGGCTGCACCCTTGCGCTGTGCGACGCCGCCGAAGAGCCCACGCGCGTCGGTGGGCTGTTTTGCTTGACCGTCGGGGAAGACTGCTGAGGCGGGGGAGGGGAGTGCCTCGGCGGAGTGGCCCATGATCGCTGCCCATGTTGTACAGACTTGCGATTGGAAGTACGAGACAAGGACGTCAGAGATGATCTCGTGGCCGGATGGGTTGGCCAGGACGGGATCGGCGTAGTACTGGTTGATGGAGGAGGGGTCTGCCATAAACTTGGGGTATAAGACAGGCTTAATGCTATAGCTTCCATGAGGTCGTGTGCGAATGAAGGTATAGACAACGCGTACCTGACGTGAGGGACATCATAGAAGTGTGCGACGAGACTGTGCCAGTGGTCAACGCCGGCGAAGCCCCTAGTCTGGGTCACCTGAGGGCTGAAGTGGCCCAGGATTAGGACCGCGGGGGTATCCGCTCGCAACAAGATAGACCGGACGAGAAGCTCGAACTCGTCCATCGACGTATCCTCACTGCCGTACACCACGTCAAACACAATCAAAGCTTCAGAAGGGTAGCACATACTTTGCGTCGTCGACGTCCAGCTCGATGATCACGAGGTCCGTGATGTCGGGGATATGGTGCGCATTACAGAAGGAGAAGTATGCGGAACTTGTCCGCCTCATGGCACCGTTCGTGAGTTCTGTGGCTGGATGAGGGAACACGCCGTTCCACCAGTTGAAGAATCTTGATGGCCAGCAGGTGGGGGATAAGGGGTCATCGCCCGCGCCATGGCATGCGGATACTGTCAACGGGTGGCAGGTAAGGTGAGCGGCGTGAAATCAAGCAAGACTAGCGGCGGATGTGGAAAGCAGCGGCGCGTAAGAATGATAGGGAGGGGAACTGAGTTTAGAACCCGGCCGTAAGGCGTTCAAAGCAATGCTTCGAGACGTCATGCAGCAAGGGCCTCGCCCGAACGTGGTAACTGGCGGAACTTATATGGGAAACGTGTCTCCAGCTGCTCGCACTAAGCCCTCGGGACCCGCGTTTGCCAATGTGATCAGGTACCGGAGCGGCCGCGCTGAAGTCACTGAGACTCACGCCGACGCTGTTGACGGATATATGTGCGCCGAAAGGGCGCTGGGGCGGACGTGGTGCGGCGACGGCAGCGCAAACGGTGGGATTGGGTGACGAAGGGCAAGACACGTACCAGAGCCGCCAATGACGCTGATGGTGACGGGGAGGCCTGCGAGGGCCTTGTTGATGACACGCTGTATGCGCGCGCCGCTGCCGAGGTGGAAGCGGGTGGTGGAGAGGACGACGGGGTCGTACTTGGACGCAAGGTCATCTCCGGGTCCGAGAGCGGGGCAGAAAGGAAAGGGGTTCGCGTCTTCGGAAACGTTGAGGTAGTTCTTGGGTTTGAGGTCGGTGTGGAGGATGCGATGACGGGTGTTGATGGACTCGGAGGGGAGGACGGAGCGGGTGAAGACGACGAGGGCGACGAAGGCGAGGAGGATGAGCCATATGCGATTCGTGACCCCTAGGCTCTTCTGCTGGAGGCGGGATGGGGGCTTCTCCGGGTCGGCGCCCATGGGGAGGCCAGGAGTGGGGGGGAGAGAGATGTGGGCGACGCCCTTGCCCACCCGCCGCTGCATGGAGTCGGTCAACGTGGTGACGAGGCGTGAAGGGGGCGAGCGGACGCGACGCGAGCTCGGGGTCGGGGGCGGGGTGGCAGACGCGGACAGCAAAGTCCGGGCGATTCAAATGTTACGCGACCAGCGCCTGCGCGGCGTGCCAGAGGCCTCGCTCGGCGTCTCTGCTGCCACTTGAGCTCCATCCGCTGCCTCGCCCATCCCGGCCTCGTCTCCGTCCCCGTCTTTCGCGCGCGCATATACCCCTAGGCTACTCCCTTCTAATTCCCGCCGCCCCGCCCCCGCAGCCAACCATCCCCCCGCCGTGCTCCACAGCGAGCGCGGTCCATTTCCAGCGGAGCGCGCTCTCTCCCACCGGGGCTAACGCGCCACGGAACCCTCTCAACGGGAAGCCGTCATTTGGTACGTCGCCCGTCGCTCCTCTCCGCGCTCTCACCCCGCTCACTTATCGACCACCATGCGCTTCCATGATCTCAAGATTGAGCTTCCTACCACCATCATGCAGCCAAAGAGCAAACACCCCCTCCAGCGCCTTCCAGCATGGCTCCTCCTCTCTCTTGGGATCATGATCGGTCTGTTTGTGTCGAAAATGTTCTCATCTGTGAGTAAATATACCTTCCAACGCTTCAGAAGACTTGTGCCAGTAACTTGGCGGACGCGCAAATGACACTCCGGGGTTCGGGTCTATGGCTGAGGTGTCTGGCACACCCTAGCCAAAGTGTTGGAATGACCTCGTTTTCGCATTGCTCACTATTCGCTCGCGGGGATATATCTTCGTTCTGACTGGCTACACAGGAGAGAGCATCCACATGGAGAGGCGGCAACGCACCTGTACTTTCCTCATCACGCACCCCGACACGACAACCCATCACGCTCCCTACCCTCCCACAACGCCGCCGGGTCCTTGACCTCCTCACCCACCTCTCACCACACTACACAAAAGAATGCACACGACCAGCACAGCCCATGTACAAAGAGCAAGCCGCCGACCGGTACGCATCCCTCGTCGGGCACCAGTCCCCGTCGACCTCCTCCTGGCTAGACGCGCTCGGGCTCGGGAGCAGCGTCGACGGCGACTACGTGCCCTCCTCGCGGCGGTTCGGGCCCGACTCGCACAAGTACTTCTTCGCGATCAACCTCTACAACTCGTTCGACGTCATCCCGGACCTCTTCGCGACCCTCTTCCGCGTGTCCGCGATCCTCGGGTACCACAACGTGTTCGTGTCCATTTACGAGAACGGCTCGAGCGACCAGACCAAGGCGCTCCTGCGCATCTTCGACGCGCTCTGCCGCAGCGTCGGCCTCCGCGTCACGATCCGCACGTCGATGCGCACGCGCGGCGCGTTCAACCACCGCATCGAGTACCTCGCCGAGGTGCGCAACGCGGCGTTCGTGCCGCTGCACGAGCTGCGCGACGCGCAGAACGAGTACTTTGACACGATCGTATTCATGAACGACATCCTGCCGTGCGTCGACGACCTCCTCGAGCTCATCTACCAGAGCCGCCTGAACAACGCGGGCATCACCTGCGCGGCGGACTACATGTACCACGAGGAGCTTGTACGTCCCTCTCCTCCAACCCTCTTCATCAGCTAAACAGGCGCCTCATGCACCGCATCACAGGGCTCGCCAGTCTTCTACGACAACTGGGTCGCGCGCGACATCAACGGCACCGCGCTCGAGAACGCGCCCTTCGAGTCCATCTTCCAGCACGGCCCCTCGCAGGAGCGCTTCCTGCAGCACCTGCCGATCCAGGTGCAGTCGTGCTGGAACGGGATCGCGATCCTCGACCCCGCGCCGTTCTACTCGCCGCCGCACGTGCGCTTCCGGATGGCGCGCATCACGGAGAACGAGTGCTCCGCGAGCGAGTGCTCGCTCATCTGCAACGACTACTGGGAGAGCGGGTACGGGCGCATCCTCATGGTGCCGCGCGTGAAGCTCGCGTACGACAACGTGCGTCCCTCCCTCTCTCTCTATTTCTCTTTCGGCTCGTGTCCGTCATCCGCGTCGTCTTACCCGAGCTCGCCTTCCCCCGCCCACAGCGCGTGTTTGAGATCATCCACCCCGACCGGCGCAACCTCACCGCGATCCGCGGGTACGTCCGCCTCGGCGGCCTCCCCGACAACCCGCGCACGGACCCGCAGGACCGCGCCTGGTTCGGCCCCCACGACCGCCTCTTCACGGAGGAGGAGACGGTCCCGATCGACTTCAAGCCCGGCCCCGACTACGGTGCGTGTCTCCCTTATCCCCCGCCCCTCTCC